>WNWK01024316.1:0-29926 GCA_009830355.1 Cherax destructor
GAGCCTAACAATGTCAACTATTGGTTGAATTCTGAAGAGAGGTGACGACACTGATGATTGTGGTGCGCTGCGTTGAGGAAGATGTGGAAGAAATACAAGACAACACCTCACGATGACAAGGTTATCATATAAAATAGTGTGAAGGATCACAAGAAAACCAGCAAAGATCTACAGAGAGATTTGGCTTCAGCTGTCATAAATGTTGATTCCTTAGGCTCTTTGAAGTTGGCAGAACTGCCAAAAAGCCTGTAAAGAGGCAATTATTGACTGCTGCTATTGAGTGCTGCGGTGGGCACTCGATCATAGGTAATGGAAGACAAATGAATAGAGAAAAGTTATATTTTCAGAAGAGGCGCATTTTAAAAGAAGTACATGAGTACAGATCCGTGGTAGTGAGATGGAGCAAAGCCGAACCTCTTCTGAATGGACACATTCGACAAGCGCCAAAACACCCGCCCAAGAAGATATTTTGGGGTAGTTTTACTGCTGAAGGTCCTGGACGGCTTGTTATTGTTGAGTGAACGATGAACAGCGACAAATACAAGGCAATTCTGGTGACTTATTTTCTTCACATTGTGGATAGAAACTTTCCTGAAGAAGAAGGCATTTTCTAGCAGGATCTTACTCCATGCAACACTTCCGGAAAATTGCTGACATTCTTCGAAGAGAGTGAGCTAGGCAATCTAAATTGGCCTTGCAACTCTCTTGACCTCAACCTAATTGAGAATCTATGGACAATAACGAAACGCAGGATCGCGAAACTGGACTGTTCAACTGTGGAGAAGCTAATTGTTGCTGTTATAGGGACCTAGAACCACGACCAATAACTTTCCAAAATGTGTTTAACACTGGTCGATTCTATGCAATGCTTATAAAAGTAAAGGGTAGTCATATATCTTATTTAATCAGTTATCTGTCATATTATTGCCATGTATTTTTCAAGTAAACATTACTTTTCAAAATAAATGGCTTATTTCATCACTGTGCCAATTAATTAGTCTATGCAGAATTTAGGTCAGATGAAAGATGTGTTTTATGACAATTTTTTTGAAACAGGTGACGGACTGGGAACTTTTTGAATTTTCTGGAAGGGAATATCAAATTTGAGGACCCATTATTTGCATGAACTTCCTAAGGTTTTGTTTCTTGTATTGTCTTTGTGCTCTGTTGCAACTCTCTAAGAATTGTTAGAACGCTGCTAAGCGTCCTATATATATATATATATATATATATATATATATATATATATATATATATATATATATATTATATATATATATATATATATATATATATATATATATATATATATATATATATATATATATATATATATATATATATATGTCTGCCGATTAGGTAAAACTGGTCAATTAGCAAGAACTCATCTAAAATTAAGTCCTTTCTAAAATTTTACTATATACGTATATATATATATATATATATATATATATATATATATATATATATATATATATATATATATATATATATATATATATATATATATATATATATATATATATATATATATATATATATATATAGACGCTTAGCAGCGTTCTAACAATTCTTAGAGAGTTGCAACAGAGCACAAAGACAATACAAGAAACAAAAACCTTAGGAAGTTCATGCAAATAATGGGTCCTCAAATTTGATATTCCCTTCCAGAAAATTCAAAAAGTTCCCAGTCCGTCACCTGTTTCAAAAAAATTGTCATAAAACACATCTTTCATCTGACCTAAATTCTGCATAGACTAATTAATTGGCACAGTGATGAAATAAGCCATTTATTTTGAAAAATAATGTTTATTTGAAAAATACATGGCAATAATATGACAGATAACTTATTAAATAAGATATATGACTACCCTTTACTTTTATAAGCATTGCATAGAATCGACCAGTGTTAAACACATTTTGGAAAGTTATTGGTCGTGGTTCTAGGTCCCTATAACAGCAACAATTAGCTTCTCCACAGTTGAACAGTCCAGTTTCGCGATCCTGCGTTTCGTTATTGTCCATAGATTCTCAATTAGGTTGAAGTCAAGAGAGTTGCAAGGCCAATTTAGATTGCCTAGCTCACTCTCTTCGAAGAATGTCAGCAATTTTCCGGAAGTGTGGCATGGAGTAAGATCCTGCTAGAAATGCCTTCTCCTTCAGGAAAGTTTCTATCCACAATGGGAAGAAAATAAGTCACCAGAATTGCCTTGTATTTGTCGCTGTTCATCGTTCACTCAACAATAACAAGCCGTCCAGAACCTTCAGCAGTAAAACTACCCCAAAATATCTTCTTGGGCGGGTGTTTTGGCGCTTGTCGAATGTGTACCGCGGATCTGTACCCATGTACTTCAAAATGCGCCTCTTCTGAAAATATAACTTTTCTCTATTCATCTGTCTTCCAATACCTATGATCGAGTGCCCACCGCAGCAGTCAATAATTGCTTCTTTACAGGCTTTTTGGCAGTTCTGCCAACTTCAAAGAGCCTGAGGAATCAACATTTATGACAGCTGAAGCCAAATCTCTCTGTAGATCTTTGCTGGTTTTCTTGGGATCCTTCACACTATTTTATATGATAACCTTGTCATCGTGAGGTGTTGTCTTGTATTTCTTCCACATCTTCCTCAACGCAGCGCACCACAATCATCAGTGTCGTCACCTCTCTTCAGAATTCAACCAATAGTTGACATTGTTAGGCTCAAATTTTCGGCAATCTGTCTAATACTCAAACCAGCATGTTTTCTAAGAGCTACAATACATGCATGCTTCCTAGGTGTAACATCCTGGAGTTTACCTGGAGAGAGTTCCGGGGGTCAACGCCCCCGCGGCCCGGTCTGTGACCAGGCCTCATGGTGGATCAGGGCTTGATCATCCAGGCTGTTACTGCTGGCCGCACACAATCCAACGTACAAACCACAACTTGGCTGGTCAGGTACTGACTTTAGGTGCCTGTCCAGTGCCTGCTTGAAAACAGCCAGGGGTCTATTGGTAATCCCCCTTATGTATGCTTGGAGACAGTTGAACAGTTTTGGGCCCCTGACACTTATTGTGTTGTCTCTTAACGTGCTAGTGGCACCCCTGCTTTTCATTGGGGGGACGTTGCATTGTCTGCCGAGTCCTTTGCTTTCGTAGAGAGTGATTTTCGTGTGCAAGTTTGGTACTAATCCCTCTAGGATTTTCCAAGTGTATATAATAATGTATCTCTCCATCATGAATTTCAGCTGTAATCATGAATTGAAGATCAGAATTTGTGGTGAAATCACATTCACTCACGGAGCACACTTGCAGGAATAGCTTGACATAACAACAGCTGTTGTAGCACTGACGAGAGTCGCAGGGTAACACCACAATTAATTTGCACACTACTGTATCTAATTCATATAAACATTCATATTACTGCATAACCAGTATTGACACTGTGCTTTTGGGAGATTTTGAAGAGAAATTGCAGAGATTGGTGGATGAGTTTGGTAGGATATGTAGAAGAAGAAAATTAAAAGTGAATATAGGAAAGAGTAAGGTGATGAGGATACCAAAAAAAAAAAATAGGTAACGAATGATTGGATATCGGATTGGAGGGAGAGAGTATGGAGGAGGTGAATGTATTCAGATATTTAGGAGTGGACATGTCAGCAGATGAGTCTATGACAGATGAGGTGAATCATAGAACTGTTGATAGGAAAAAGGTGAGTGGTGCACTTAAGAGTCTATGGAGACAAAGAACTTTGTCCGTGGAAGCAAAGATGGGAATGTACGAGAGTATAGTTATAACAACGCTCTTATATGGGTGTGAAGATGGGGGGTGAATGTTGCAAAAGGAGAAGGCTGGAGGCAGTGGAGATGTCTTGTCTGAGGGCAATGTGTGGTGTGAATGTAATGCAGAGAATTCATAGTTTGGAAATTTGGGCTGAGGAGGGGTTGTTGAGGTGGTTCGGACATCTAGAAAGGGTGGAACAAAAGAGAATGACTTCGAGAGTGAAAAAAATCTGTAGTGGAGGGAAGGTGGGGATAAGGTCGGCCTAGGAAAGTTTGGAGGGAGGGGTAAAGGAGGTTTTTGTGTGAGAGGGGCTTGGACTTCCAGCAAGCATGCGTGAGCGTGTTAGATAGGAGCGAATGAAGGCAAATAGTTTTAAGGACTTGACGTGCTGTTGGAGTGTGAGCAAGGTAACATTTATGAAGGGATTCAGGGAAACCGGCAGGCCGGACTTGAGTCCTGGAGATGGGAAGTACAGTGTCTGCACTCTGAAAGAGGGGTGTTAATGTTGCAGTTTTATAACTAGTGTAAGCACCCCTCTGGTAAGACAGTGATGGAGTGAACGATGGTGAAAGTTTTTCTTTATCGGGCCACCCTGCCTTGGTGCGAGACGGTCCATGTGTTAATAATAATAAATTAAAAAAGAATGTTGTTCTCACTACCACCAACTTATGTCCACATGAGTCATGACCTTCAAATAGTATGACAAACTGTCTTGCCAAAACATCAAAACAAACATTCATAATCATAAAATAATTGTTGCAGTTAAAAATCAGTGAACATAAGTCACGTAAGTCAGCTTAATCTTATACATGTTTGTAAGTTAATCTTAAGGTTGTGGGAAAGTTGTGCATAACCAGAAACTTGCTGTAAAGTGTGACTCAAATGTCAACTATTCTCGTATTAATTATGCTATAGAATAATTAATGGAAATAAAGAATATTATTGTTGTTGTTGTTGTTGTTGTTGTTGTTGTTGTTGTCGTTGTTGTTATTATTATTATTATTATTATTATTATTATTATTATTATTATTATTATTATTATTATTTTTATTATTATTATTATTATTATTATTATTATTATTATTATTATTATTATTATTATTTTATACGTGATTACTAATCTAGAGACACAGAAAACTTGGTAAGTGGAAACAGTAATCCTCAAACTAGCTCACTCTTTGTATAGTATAGTTTTGTTTATGTGTGTACTCACCTAGTTGTACTCACCTAGTTGTACTCACCTAGTTGTACTCATCTAGCTGTACTCACCTAGTTGTACTCACCTAGCTGTACTCATCTAGCTGTACTCACCTAGTTGTACTCACCTAGTTGTACTCATCTAGCTGTACTCACCTAGTTGTACTCACCTAGTTGTACTCACCTAGCTGTATTCACCTAGTTGGTGTTGCAGGGGTCGATATACAGCTTCTGACCCCATCTCTTCGCTGTTCGCTACTAGGTCACTCTTCCCGCTCCATGCGCTTTATCATACCTCTCCTTAAATCCTGCCTCCACTACATCACTTCCCAGGCTTTTCCACTTCCTGACAACTCTGTGACTGAAGAAATACTTCCTAACATCCCTGTGATTCATCTGATTCTTCAACTTCCAACTGTGACCCATTGTTGCTGTGTCCCATCTCTGGAACATTCTGTCTATACCTCTCAGTATTTTATATGCCGTTATCATATCCCCCTATCTCTCCTGTCTTCCAGTGTCGTCAAGTCGATTTCCCTTAACCTCTCCTCGTATGACCTACCCCTTAGCTCCGGGACTAGTTGTTGCAAACCTTTGCACTTTCTCTAGTTTCCTTACATGCTTGGCTAGGTGAGGGTTCCAAACTGGCGCTGCATATTCCAATACGGGCCTAACGTACACAGTGTACAGGGTCCTGAATGACTCCTTATTTAGATGTAGGAATGCTGTTCTTAGGTTTGCTAGGCGTCCGTATGCTGCAGCAATTTTTTGGTTGATGTGCGCCTCAGGAGATGTGCCCGGTGTTATTCTCACCCCAAGATCCTTTTCCTTGAGTGAGGTTTGTAGGCTTTGGCCCCCTAGACTGTACTCCGTCTGTGGTTTTCTTTGCCCTTCCCCAATCTTCATGACTTTGCACTTGTTGGGGTTGAACTTCAGGAGCCAGCTGCTGGACCAGGCCTGCAGCCTGTACAGATCCCTGTGTAGTTCTGCCTGGTCCTCGTCCGATTGAATTCTTCTCATCAACTTCACATCATCTGCAAACAGGGACACTTCGGAGTCTATTCCTTCCGTCATGTCGTTCACAAATACCAGAAACAGCACCGGTCCTAGGACTGATTCCTGTGGCACCCCGCTCGTTACAAACGCCCACTCGTACCATTGTAGTGTCTTCCCTGTTATCCCTGCCTGGTCCTCCAGCTTCCGCACTAATCTCTTGTGTGGAACTGTGTCAAACGCCTTCTTACAGTCCAAGAAAATGCAGTCTACCCACATCTCTCTCTCTTGTCTTACTGCCGTCACCCTGTCATAGAACTCCAGTATTTCTATTTAACTTGCAAACTTCTATTTTTATAAAACGACTGAGGTTAAACAGAGAGAGAGAGAGAGAGAGAGAGAGAGAGAGAGAGAGAGAGAGAGAGAGAGAGAGAGAGAGAGAGAGAGAGAGAGGGGGGAAAAGAGTGGTTGTTTTGCATATTTTGATATCACCTGTTTACTGTGATCTTTTGCTATATATATATATATATATATATATATATATATATATATATATATATATATATATATATATATATATATATATATATATATATATATAGAACATAAGAACATAAGAACATAAGAAAGGAGGAACACTGCAGCAGGCCTGTTGGCCCATACTAGGCAGGTCCTTCACAATCCGTCCCACTAACAGAATATTTGCTCAACCCAATTTTCAAAGCTACCCAAGAAATAAGCTTTGACAATTCTACCCACTCATGCGCGAGTCCCACTCAAATCCAACCCCTCTCACTCATGAATTTATCCAACCTAAATTTGAAACTACCCAAGGTCCTAGCTTCAATAACCCTACTAGGCAGACTGTTCCACTCATCAACTACCCTATTTCCAAACCAATACTTTCCTATATCCTTTCTAAATCTAAACTTATCTAACTTGAATCCATTATTGCGGGTTCTCTCTGAGAGATATCCTCAAGACCTTATTTATATCCCCTTTGTTAATACCCATTTTCCACTTGTATACCTCGATCATGTCTCCCTCATTCTACGTCTTACAAGTGAATGTAATTTTAGGGTCTTCAATCTTTCTTCGTAAGGAAGATTTCTAATGCTATGTATTAATTTAGTCATTCTACGCTGAATGTTTTCTAACGAATTTATGTCCATTCTGTAATATGGAGACCAGAACTGAGCTGCGTAATCTAGGTGAGGCCTTACTAATGATGTATAAAGCTGTAATATAACCTCTGGACTTCTGTTGCTAACACTTCTTGATATAAATCCCAGTAATCTATTTGCCTTATTACGTACGCTTAGGCATTGCTGTCTTGGTTTAAGGTTGCTGCTTACCATCACCCCAAGTCCTTCTCGCAATCTGTATGGCTAAGTTCTACGTTATTTAACTTATAAGTGCTTGGGTTATGGACACTCCCGAGCTTCAGAACCTTGCATTTATCTACATTGAACTGCATCTGCCACTTTTCTGACCACGAATTAAGTTTGTCTAAATCTTCCTGAAGTTCTATGACATCTATGTTTGAATCAATTATCCTACCTATCTTCGTGTCGTCGGCGAATTTGCTCATATCACTAGTAATTCCCTCATCAAGGTCATTGATATATATTATAAATAAAATGGGCCTAAGACTGATCCCTGTGGAACACCACTTGTTACAAGTCCCCATTCGGATTTAACCCCATTTATGCACACTCTCTGCTTCCTATTGGTGAGCCATGACTCGATCCATGACAGCACTTTTCCCCCAATGCCATGAGCTGCCACTTTCTTTAACAGACTCTGGTGCGGTACTCTATCAAAAGCCTTACTAAAGTCTAAATAAACAATATCGAATTCTTTATCATGATCAACAGCCTCAAAAGCTTTACTGAAGAAGGTTAATAAATTAGATAGGCAGGAACGGCCCCTCGTGAATCCATGCTGGGTATCATTAATCAAATTATGGTTATCTAGATGGCTTCTAATAATATCAGCTATAATTGACTCTAGTAATTTGCCTACAATTGAGGTCAGGCTTATTGGGCGGTAGTTTGACGGTAGTGACTTGTCCCCTGCTTTAAAAATAGGAATTACATTAGCCATCTTCCACATATCAGACACTACACCTGTTTGAAGAGATAAATTAAGAACCCTTGCAAAAAGCTCATCAGGACCCGGCGATTTATTTTGTTTCAGTCGGTCCAGCTGTTTCATAATCATTTCGCTAGTGACTGTGATATTACATAATTTATCTTCTTCTGGGCCTCTGTAAAAATTAATTACTGGGATATTATTAATGTCTTCCTGTAACTGGGATATTATTATTATATATATATATATATATATATATATATATATATATATATATATATATATATATATATATATATATATAAGAGAGAGAGAGAGAGAGATAGAGAGAGATTGACAATATTTTGTAAATCATTTATTCTCTTGATAATTTTTTTGGAAGAAATGAGTGTAGGTTAACTCCACACATATTTGTTCATCATATATATCGTCCAGGAAGTGTGAATATGTAGGACAATGTATTCAGGATTTGTATCTCACTGAACGACTCTCCACGTAACTACGACCCAAGTCATGAGACATTTTTACTGTGGCAGAAAATACCAACAACAGCATCATGATCATGATGATCATCATCATCATCATGATCATCAAAATCATCAGCACCAGCACCAGCACCAACAGCACCAGCACCAGCACCAACACCAGCACCAGCACCAGCACCAACAGCACCAGCACCAGCACCTACACCAGCACCAGCACCAGCACCAGCACCAGCACCAGCACCAGCACCAGCACCAGCACCAACAGCACCAGCACCAGCACCAACACCAGCACCAGCACCAGCAACAGCACCAGCACCAGCACCAGCACCAACACCAGCACCAGCACCAGCACCAACACCAGCACCAGCACCAGCACCAGCACCAGCACCAGCACCAGCACCAACACCAGCACCAGCACCAACAGCAGCAGCAGCAGCACCAGCAGCAGCAGCAACAGCATCAGCAGCAGCAACAGCATCAGCAGCAGCAGAAGTCTGGCTACTCTGTCCACCGTCACAGTTAGTGTTTGTTTTGATAGTGTGGAGGAAGCAGCTCCGCGTCTCTTCCACCAATGAGTTCCTCGCAACATAACCAACTAATAATATGGGACTACTGTTGCATTGGTTTATATTTCTTGCTGAATATGGCTGCAGGAGCCTATGTAAGTACCTTAGTTATGACGGCACTAATGTTTATAGGACGCTAGATATCGTAGATGTTGAAAGTTAGATAATGTTGATCGTACGTTAGCTAACACAAATGTTGATAACACGCTAGTTAATGCAACTGATGCGACTTATTTCAGGTTAATCCATCACCAAATTCTCATACCCCTCGAGAGAGATTCCTTGATGCTGGTGAAGGGTTCTTGATTCAAGGAATTAAACTTGGCCTCCCCTTCCTTGGATCGAGGGTGACTGCCTCCCATTCCTCAGGTACCTACCTAAAGTGGTAGACAATCTTGTCTTTCTTCCGATCAGTAACTGTGTCAGAGAGTTTGCGAATATTATTAATTTCGTCCAGGTCTCAAACACATTACTGCTAAAATTACCCAACAGCCTCACATCTTTGAAGATGCGACTCTGAATATACAATTGGTTTCCTAGAAAGGGTTTCGGGGTCGACGCCCCCGCGGCCCGGTCTGTGACCAGGCCTCGCTGTGTATCAGAGCCTGATCAACCCGGCTGTTACTGCTTACCGCACGCAAACTGACATACGAACTACAACCCGGGTTGTCAGGTACTTATTTTAGGTGTCTATCCAGCACCTTCTTGAAAACAGCTGAGAGGCACTTGAACAGTCTTGGGTCCCTGACACTTATTGTGTTGTCTCTTAGCGTACTCGTGGCGCCCCTGCTTTTCATTGGGGGAATGTTGCACCTCCCGCCGAGTCTTTTGCTTTCGTAGGGAGGGATTTCCGTGTGCAGATTTGGGACTAGTCCCTCTTAGATTTTCCAAGTGAATATTATCATGTATCTTTCTTGCCTGCGTTATAGGAAATATAAATCAAGGGACTTCAACCGTTGCCAGTAATTTAGGTGCTTTATCGTATGGCATCCCTAGTTTTGAAGGTTCTCATTATGCATCCTATCAGCATCCTAGCAGATGTTGTAGATACATTGTTGTGATCTTTGAAAGTTAGATCCTATGACGTTATCACTCCCAGGTTCTTCACATTAGTTTTTCTCTCTATTGTGTAGCTGGAATTTGTTTTATACTCCTATAAAATTTTAATTTCCTAGAGTTTCAATATAGGAATAATTGAAATTTCTCTTCATTGAATTTCATATTGTTCTCTGTGGCCAATTCGGGTGCCATCCGCAAAGGAAGACATGGTGCTGTGGCTTACATCTCTGACTATGTCAGATATGAGGATGAGGAACAGAATTTGAGTGCGTTCTGTGCCTTGTGGAACAGAGCTTTTCACTGTAGGCGCCTCAAACTTTACTCTGTTTACTATTACTCTCTATGTTCTATTTGTTAGGAAGTTATAGATCCATCTACCAACTTTTCCTGTTATTCCTTTATGATGCATTTTGTGTGCTATTACACCATGTCGCACTTGTTCAAGGCTTTCAAAAAGGCTGTGTATATTGCATTTGTTTGTCCTCCAGAGCATCCAAGACCTTGTCATAGAGGTCCAGTAGTTGCTCTAAACCCATGCTGCCCTGGGTTGTGTAAATGATGGGTATCTAATTGGTTGGCGATCTTTCTTCTTAGAACCCTTTCAAAGATTTTTATGTGTTATGTTAGTGCTATCAGTCTGTAATTCTTTGCAATTGCTTTACTGCCATCTTTGTGTAGTGGACCTATGTCTGTTGTTTTTTAGTAACTGTGGAATGACTCCTGTGTCCAAGCTCCCTCTCCATAGAGTGCTAAAGGTATTTTGCAGTTTTTTATGAACACGAAGTTCCACGAATCTGGGCCTGGGGCAGAGTGCACGGGCATGTCATTTATTGATTTTTCGAAGTCTTGTGGAGTTAGGATAATTTCAGAGATTTATGAATTGACCAAATTTTGAGTCTCGGTCATAAAAAAATAATTTAGTCAATTCTTAGTCTGGTTAACGGCTCGCTTAATGCTAAGTCATATCTGACTTTAGTATCTCACTCATTTCTTTGCCGTCATCTGTATAAGTCCCATCTCATCTAAGCAGAGCTCCTATACTGGATGTTGTTTTTGCCCTTTATTTGGCATAAGAAAAGAAATATTTTGGGTTTCTTTCAATATCATTTAAGTTCTTCCTGAGTTTCTTGTCTCCCATATGATTCTTTAAGCTTAAGTTCGATATTTGCTATTTCTCTGACCAGTGCCAATTTTCATATTTGAGATATATTGGCCCATCTGAGCAGCTCTGTGATTCTTCACCTGTGCCTGTATAGGGAGCGTCTCTCTCTAGTTTACATCTTCTCTTTCTTTTTCTTAAATGAATGTGCCTTGAGCATACGTCAGAGTAAATTCTTTCTAGGCAAAGGTTCGGATCCGTGTTGCTTAGGATATCTTCCCAGATTGTTTTTTTATTTAGGATATGTTGACTTGAATCCACTGTATGTTTTTGTTATTGAACTTTAATTTGGTGAGGGCAACCTCATTACTGATCACATTTTCCTGGTCAGAAGCCATGCCCATACATGTTTGTACCTTTATTATGTTGTGATCTGAGCGTATTGACTTTGATACTGATATATTTCATATCAGATCATCATTGTTAGTGAAGATGAGGTCCAGTGTATTTTCCAGTCTTGTTGGCTCTATTTGTTGCTTGTTTAAGGTGAATTTGTTGCAGATATTTAATAGCTCAAGTGTAAGTGAATTTTCATCTGAGCTGCCTCCTGGGGTTATCTCTGCTAAAACATTATTTGCTACATTCATCCATTTTATGTGTCTTAAGTTGAAATCACCCAGCAGAAAAATGTTTGTGGCAGTAGTTGGGAGATTTTCCAGACAGTGGTCAATTTTCAAAAGCTATTCCTGGAATTGTTAGGAAGTTGTATCAGGAAGCTTGTATACAACCCCAATGACAAAGTTTTGGTTTTAAATCTTTACTTACGAAACATCAACTACATCATTTGAGGTGTTTAGTAGTTCCGAGCAAAAGAGCGATTCTGTGACATACAGGTCAACCCTCCTTCCCTTGTTGCCTGTTTACTCTGTCACATCTGAATAAGTTATAACCTGGGATCCACATTTTGTTGTCAAAGTGATCCTTTATGTGGGTCTGTGAAAACTACAAACATTACGTTTGACCCTGTGGGTAGTCCACTGATGAAAGGTATTTTGTTGTTTGTTGATGGCTTTAGACATTGTATATTTGCAAAGATAAATATCGTCTTATTGATGGTATGTATGGGGGCTTTGTTTGCTGGCACTAACATCAGTTGTTCTGGAGAGGAGGACACTGACTGTGCCTCCATTCAAGAAGTGTTCTGAGTTGGTGTAAGATTTCTGTCATTTCTTGTCAGCTTTTTTTTTTCTTCCTGACACTAAGAAACCTCCATCTTTGAAGTGGTCGTTACTATCCTGGTTTGTTTCCCACGGTCTGAGTGATCTGTATTTTCTTGTCCCTTTTAGATGGTGTGTCTAACAGCACTTGTTGTGGCATTGTCTTTCATGGACTGAACAGTAATACATTTCCGGATGAAATATACAAAAAGAAAAGTTGTATTTTCCTTTGGTCACGTGGGCAAGGCATTTTTTCAGATGGTCAAAACTGCACATCCCACCTGTTTTTCCAGCAATTCCATGCCTACAGATACCAAAGGCAAAGAATTTTCACAGATATGATTTGTGTTTGCCAGAATTTTTGGTGTCTGTATTCCCTACTGGTGTATTTTTTTCTGATTCTGCACCTGTACTAACATCAATGACCACCAGTTTCTACTGGTAATGTATCAGCACTATTCCTCGAAGCATCATCCCTTTTTTTTCATCATCAGCAGTAGAGCTACTTTGTAACTCTGTTTTTACCTGTCTCATCACCAGGGGTGACAGCCCCATCTGACTCCTTTTATTTTCCCAACTATTACACAAGACTGTCAAGTTTTCTAAGAAGGATATTTTTTAATTGGTGTTATTGTCTTTTAGTATAAATGTAATTTTCTCCCACAGTTGTCTCTCGCTTGGGCAGACCCAAAAAACATTTTCCTGATTTAATATCATTAGTGGTAGATTGTTGAAATCTACATATGTCCCATGGGACCATTTTCCACAAAGACTGCGCGCAACCCAAGTGAGACGTCGCTTGTTATTATTGCTGCAGATTAAACAGATTTTCATGATGGTAGTTTTCTTTAGTGTTGGATATATATACTGTAGTTTGATACACATAATTTTTAGATTATAGTTTCTGTATTGCAAACATCAAAGTTTACTCATGGTACACTTGACAGATTTTATAGGTGGATTAGCTTATGTAAAAGTCTGCCTTAAAAGTATTTTGCTTTAGAAAGTGTACTGGTAAAAGTATTTGTGTTGCGTGATGGGTGAACTGGTGACCGCTGGCAGCTTCTACGTGTTGAGGGTACTGGTGACCTTTGGCACCTCTTTCACATCCTGAGATTTTGGGCTTCTATATATCACTGTATTTAACTTTTTATAGATTTTTCTAACCCCACCACACCAAATACTATGGTATCACTATTGTTACCTATGGTAGAGCGACTGGTGTGTAAAGGTTTCTAGAAAAGTATTTGGCTTGTGTTGTGTACACGCAACCACTGCCAACTCTATCATTTATACGTATTTCCACAAATAACTGGACACTTTTAGACGATGTTTGGCTTGAAGCCCAAGTTTTTCAAGTTCATAGAGAGTACATGGTAAATATGTACTCTCTATGTACATGGTAAACATGTACTCTCCTGTGTACTCTCTATAGACTGGAAAAACTTTGTCTCTAAACGAACAGATTATATTTTGAAGATGAACATACAAGTCAAACTGAATAAACGAGAATTCCCACTATCGACTGGATAGTGACACCACAACCCACTTACACAAGACACTGAATTAAACATCACAATATGTAGTGTGTATTTCCTGGCACCAACCAAATGGCATTCAGTGAGGTTTGTTCTTCCCCCGTGACAGGCACTGTGCCGTCCCAACCGTGACACCATCTCCGGCTACTTCCTGGCTGGTCGCTACATGTGGTGGCTGCCGGTGAGTGTCTGCTGCTGGGCACGAGGAAGTGCCAACAGTCTGCTTGCTCAGCCTTTGGTCTTCTCTTTGACGGTAAGGTGAAAATAATATGAACTAGAAGTATTTGGGCCGCTGCGTGATTCAAGGACGAGATCCCCTTATTCGTCAAGCTCAGCCACCTCTACTACAACACAAGAAAACGAAATAGTGCAGGATGGTGATGAAATTCTAATTCAGTAATACATAAAATAATATATATGCAGTTTCATTTGAGTGTATATGTTTGTATGTATATGTATGTTTACTTGTTTGTGTGTGCATTTGTATGCAAATACGTATGTATAGTGTTTCATATGTATGAATGTGTGCATGTTTATACATGCGTTTATGTATTATAGTGCATGTGTACACATGTACATATGTATTCCTGTGCATTAATATTCATAAGAATGTGGATACATGTGCATTATGTATATATATATATATATATATATATATATATATATATATATATATATATATATATATATATATATATATATATATATATGATCTAGGTCTACACACTAATCTAACGATGTACTGATTCAAGTGTAAAATATTCTCAGTGAAGTGAAAAACATGGGCTTCATGGACACAACAAAAGAACACTGTATCAACATCCGTGGTCCAAGACTATTCAACCTGCTACCAATAGATATCAGAAATATAGCTGGAACAAGTGCAGAAGTATTCAAGAAGAAATTTTGGTGTGCCACTAACAGCAACAGCCTGGATGATCATGTAATCAGCAGGAAGGCCTATTCTCGAAACAGGTCATGTCGTGTGGGTATTGGGAGAGCAAATATGGTTGAAGTAAACTCACGGATGGATGGTGAAGTAGTTATATTACGTGAGAGAGAGAGGTACTCCGGTACGTCTGGTCCAGCCTTAGGTCTGCCTAGGAATGAGAGGGAAGGCCTGTGTCTGGGCACACACATGCGCAGGCCTATGACGTCACACGCAAAGGGACCAGCTATATAAAGCTAAGATGAATTCTAATACACTACACAAGTGTATACATATTACTGACATGACAGCTCAGTCATGTTACATATGACGTCTCGGCATACTAGACAACTCTATAGGCTGAACAGACAGGCGGCACAGGGGTGAATCTATACAATAGCAAACACATTATAACTTAGAACTAATAAAAAATTATAACAGGAATAAATCGACTGAATAAATAGTAATAACTAATCTTACTATCAAACTTCTTGAGTTAATGGTTCTTAAGAGAATTTTAATGGATCTTGAGATAATACATTATATATATATTACAATTACAATTTACAAATTTGATCGATCAATCTGTATTCATGCACTCAACAGGTTCTGAGGAAGAATAAATATATATACAAGGAAGAAAGTTTTAGCAGAAAAGAGAGACTCGGTGCACACGGTCAACTGTTAAAACTCAGAACTTGGAGGGAACATGAACACACAAAAATCTTACTAGATACTGGAAATCTGATACTAAAACACACATTCAATAACTTCAGTTCTACTGGATTTTCTGATTTTCTATCTTTAGCTCAAGGCTATGATCACTTTCCTACTGAAGGAATGAACAAACTCGTTGGAGTTGATTGAACTCTTCCCGGCTGAAATAATTAACTCAATAACACAAAGTATGAGCAAAGGAGAACGGCTCTCACTATCTCTTATTGCAGATAATAATTACTCAACACATGACACTTTACTCTGCAAAGGATTTACTGTCAACTGGGAAAGATCACTATCTGGAACACAAGGGACAACAACTGGCACTCTAGTGAATACACTAGCAACAGAAACGGCTTTCTGCAATTGCTTTTGCATCAGCGAGAGATTGTATAACTCATTCAAGTAGTCTTTCTACAACAAAGCATCCCCTGGAGAGGAACTACTACTGGAACTAGCAACATTGCAAGGATAGACTCAGCACTCAAGGCTGTCCAGGATACCTCCGGCACCCTAGGCATCTGAACGCTGTCTTGCATGCAAGATATTGTAGGGGCTGAATTCCAGACAGGAGTGACAGTATTACAAGTGCCTTACCGCTCGGCAACATTAACATATCTACAAGAACTAATCTGAACTTCACATTCCGCATCACTCTGGCAAATCTCTGATACAAGCTGGAAGAACAAACACATTGCTCAAAAGCTAGAGACTTTCTTTCAGTCATTAAGGGACTATGAGGACTGTTTACTGACTCATTATCATTATAACTGTGAATAGCAGCACACACAGTATTATCACTTAAATTTACTTGAGACATGACTTCGAGCAAATGAATGAGAATTTAAATGAAAGAATGAAAGAAGTATACAGCACAATATAGCTTAACTGGTATGAATTATTTAACGATTCTGCATAAGTAACGAGAAGTGCACAATAAACACGAAAGAAAAGATAACTCACTTGGAATTGACTTGGCAAGAAAAAAAAAATAACACATTAAAATGAAAAACAAACTAGCTTTAACTTGAAATAACTGCAAGGTGAGTTTTCTTTACTTAAATTTCAACAAAAAATTGCAACAAATTAAAAAGAATTAAATACACAAATAATTAAATAAAATTCAATAATGGTTATGGCAAGAGCAACAATCAGATGAAAGAAATCACTAAAAAGGAGAATTACACAAACAATTGAATTATTCACTGGCAACAAATTAAAGTAACTTTACTCCTTGAATCACTGAGAAAGTTCACTGAGATATTACTTATTACTCTGAAAAGAAGGACAAGTTACTTTAACAATTAAGTAAACACAATGAAAATTGGTGAATTAAAAATTGAATATTGTAAAAGTTAAATTGCACAAAATCAGTTTCAGGAATTATCAATAGTGTGATAGAAAATTGCAATGAAGGACAATATCACTTCACTATGAAGTAACTGTAAAAGTGAGCTGTCTCTTCTTTGGAATTCAATCAAAAATATTATATAAAGAAATTATAAATCAATGCAACTGGAAAAATACTTGAAAAACAATTTTACTCAAAGAAAATGACACTAAGAAATTAAATTCAATACTGGTACACAAACATAAAGTGTAATACTGAAAGATTGCACTGAATTACAATTTTAGCACTTGTCAAAATTAAAAAATGATTAAAATGAAATAGGGTACAAAATACTATATGCAAAAATTAAGATAGCAAATTAATCACTTTTGGAGAATAATTTTTAAAATGTAATCAAGTTGCAGAAACTGATTACTGCATTAATAAAAAAAAGCAAAGTTGCACTGGACACAAATAGAATGAACACAAAACAAAGATATTAAAAATGAACTAGTTTGAACACCCTTACTCTTAATTGCAAGCAAAGCAAGGTAATTCAAAGAAACAATTACTGAAACAATTCACTAAGAACACAGACTTTAATCAAACTTAAGAGTGAATTTGTTCAAACAACACTTGAAACAAATGAAAATTATTGACAAGAATTTTTTTTAACACTTACAAGAGCTGGAGCACAATAACATCAAAGGCAATCAATTGTTGGACTTACTATTTCATCAAAGTCAATTTCGTTATTCTTATCAGAAGAAATTGAGATCTTGAACAAAACTTATGGTACTAGTCTGTAAAGTTAAAGCACATTAGCACTGTATAAAAATAAACAAGTACACAAAACAATAGTAGGTGCAAGGGAAAAAAGAACACTGACTGCAACACATAAGAATTAGCAGGGAAATACTGGGAAATGGTAAAATTACTTGGAGGAAAAAAATTATATAGTTACTGGGACAAGCAAAATTAATTACACAATTAAAACATTAACAAACATGGGTAAGGACTGAATAATAACTCTGGGATAGAACACTTGATGGAACACAAGAATTAACAAGAAAAACACAGGGACAATGCTAGAGAAAAAAAAAAAAAAATTCTTTCAAAAAAAATACTAGGCAGAATGTTGGAACACAACAATAATAACACAGGGGATAACTGATCCAAAATGCACACAATGCTCAAAAAAACTATACTTACTGCATACTTGGTAAACGCAACACAATTCACGTAAAATATGACACAATAATTAATCAGAGACGATACTAGTTAAATTAAAAAAAAAAAAATTAATTCAAGTATTTAGTTTAACACATAACACTGTCTAGGTTAAAATCACAATCTCAGGATAAATTAGGTAAATCACAATCTCAGGATAAATCAGGTAAATCACAATCTCAGGATAAATCAGGTAAATCACAATCTCAGGATAAATCAGGTAAATCACAATCTCAGGATAAATCAGGTAAATCACAATCTCAGGATAAATCAGGTAAATCACAATCTCAGGATAAATCAGGTAAATCACAATCTCAGGATAAATGAGGTAAATCACAATCTCAGGATAAATCAGGTAAATCACAATCTCAGGATAAATCAGGTAAATCACAATCTCAGGATAAATCAGGTAAATCACAATCTCAGGATAAATGAGGTAAATCACAATCTCAGGATAAATCAGGTAAATCACAATCTCAGGATAAATCAGGTAAATCACAATCTCAGGATAAATCAGGTAAATCACAATCTCAGGATAAATCAGGTAAATCACAATCTCAGGATAAATCAGGTAAATCACAATCTCAGGATAAATCAGGTAAATCACAATCTCAGGATAAATGAGGTAAATCACAATCTCAGGATAAATCAGGTAAATCACAATCTCAGGATAAATGAGGTAAATCACAATCTCAGGATAAATCAGGTAAATCACAATCTCAGGATAAATCAGGTAAATCACAATCTCAGGATAAATCAGGTAAATCACAATCTCAGGATAAATCAGGTAAATCACAATCTCAGGATAAATCAGGTAAATCACAATCTCAGGATAAATCAGGTAAATCACAATCTCAGGATAAATCAGGTAAATCACAATCTCAGGATAAATCAGGTAAATCACAATCTCAGGATAAATCAGGTAAATCACAATCTCAGGATAAATCAGGTAAATCACAATCTCAGGATAAATCAGGTAAATCACAATCTCAGGATAAATCAGGTAAATCACAATCTCAGGATAAATCAGGTAAATCACAATCTCAGGATAAATCAGGTAAATCACAGGCTTGTGTAGCAGCAGCTTGAAGCTTGCACCTAATCGACGAGGTGGTAAATGCTGCCAGTGGCGGCACTTTTCAAATCGCTCGTGCTCCCCCATTTGCAATATTACTCGGTGTTGACGGCCCCGTTCAGGGCTGGAGAAATATCGGAGTTGGAACAAATACAGATACCGTTTACGGCCCTTATAGAGCCATAAAGCATTTAAATTACTGGGAACGACTTGCAATCTTAAATATGTACTCACTGGAGTGAGTACATATTTAAGATATTTGGGACAAGTCCTTTGAACACCTGGAAGGTGTTACTCTTCGGTACAAACCTCTCCTCAGCTTCCTTGCATATTGTTGTCACATATTCCATCATCTGGTTTACTGACTTCCCTGCCAGTTCTCTGTCCCACTGAACCCCGTGAATGAAATTCTTCATGCCTGCATAGTCCCCTTTCTTGTGTGTGTACTCACCTAGTTGTACTCACCTAGTTGTGGTTGCAGGGGTCGAGTCAAAGCTCCTGGCCCCGCCTCTTCACTGGCCGCTACTGGTGTGTGTGTGTGTGTGTGTGTGTGTGTGTGTGTGTGTGTGTGTGTGTGGTGTGTGTGGTGTGTGTGTATGTGTGTTTACAAAAGCGGCTCTCCTGCAGGTAGGAGCGTCACTCTTTGCCAGCAACATCGGAGCAGAGCACTTCATAGGTATGGCTGGGTCTGGCGCTGCTAGTGGCATCGCCGTCGGGGCTTTCAACTTTATAGTAAGTCAATAGTTGTTTCTCTCTCTCTCTCTCAATCTATCTATCTATCTATCTATCTATCTATCTATCTATCTATCTATCCGTCTCTATCTATCAATATCATAGATAGAGATGGATAATAGCTTTTAAATGTACCTAGGTTGTAAACAGGTCTTAGCTTCTAACTTCAGCTGTGAGTAAACAAGAATAATTATATGATCAAACAAGGTAGACAGGAACACATTGTTCAGCACGATCAGTGCCAGAACAAGTGAACATAAACTCTTAGCGTTATCGAGAAAAGACACTAAATAAATAACAAAATCAAGAATTTAGAAATAATGCAACAAAATAGAAGCAGAACCATTGGTAGTTAAAGATGCGGGGCTTAGAGCTGATACTCAACACCAACAAACTTTGGTAGTAAAACACACAAAAACACAAGAAAACACTCACACACACACAAACGAGCACACGCGTGCAACGCACACACGCCTCATAGGTGATATGACCGGATAACATCTCTCCATGGGTCCTGAGAGAGGAGCAGAGGAGCTGTGTATACCACTAACAAAAATCTACAACACATTTATTGAAACAGGGCGACTACCTGAGGTATGGAAGACAGCAGACGTAGTCCCAATTTTTAAAAAAGGAGACAGACACGAAGCATTAAACTACAGACCAGTGTCACTGACATGTATAGTATGCAAAGTCATGGAGAAAATTATCAGGATAAGAGTAATGGAGCCCCTAGAAATGAATGAGCTTATCAACGACAGCCAGCACGGTTTCAGGGACGGGAAATCCTGTGTCACAAACCTACTGGAGTTCTATGACAGGGTGACGGCATTAAGACAAGAGAGAGAGAGAGAGAGAGAGAGAGAGAGAGAGAGAGAGAGAGAGAGAGAGAGGTGGGTAGATTGCGTTTTCTTGGACTGTAAGAAGGAGTTTGACACAAGTTCCACACAAGAGTGTGGAACTTGAGTTCCACACAAGAGATTAGTGCAAAAGCTGGAGGACCAGGCAGGTATTACAGGGAAGGCACTGCAATGGATCAGGGAATACCTGTCAGGAAGACAAGAGCGAGTCATGGTAGGTATCGAGTTGTCAGAGTGGGCGCCGGTGACGAGTGGGGTTCCACAAGAACACAAGAAAAAAGGAACACTGCAGCAGGCCCACTGACCCACGCGAGGCAGGTCCATCACTCCCCGGCTTAAGACCGGTGCTGTTTCTGGTATTTGTGAATGACATGACAGAAGGAATAGACTCAGAAGTGTCCCTGTTTAGCAGATGATGTGAAGTTGATGAGAAGAAATCAATCGGACGAGGACCAGGCAGAACTAAAAAGGTATCTGGACAGGCTGCAAACCTGGTCCAACAACTGGCTCCTGGAGTTTAACACCACCAAGTGCAAAGTCATGAAGATTGGGGAAGGGAAAAGAAGACCGCAGACGGAGTACAGTCTAAAAGACCAGAGATTACAAACCTCACTCAAGGAAAACTATCTTGGGGTGAGTATAACACCGGGCACATCTCCTTTAACACCACCAAGTGCAAAGTCATGAAGATTGGGGAAGGGCAAAGAAGACCGCAGACGGAGTACAGTCTAAAGGACCAGAGACTACAAACCTCACTCAAGGAAAACTATCTTGGGGTGAGTATAACACCAGGCACATCTCCTGAGGCGCACATCAACCAAATAACTGCTGCAGCATATGGGCGCCTAGCTAACCTAAGAATAGCATTCCAACATATCAGTAAGGAATCGTTAAGGACACTGTACACCGTGTACGTTAGGTCTATATTGGAGTATACAGCACCAGTTTGCAACCCACACCTGGCCAAGCACGTAAGGAAATTAGAGAAAGTGCGAAGGTTTGCAACAACACTAGTCCCGGAGCTAAGGGGCATGTCCTACGAGGAAAGGTTAAGGGAAATCGACCTGACGACACTGGAGGACAAGAGAGATATGGGGGATATGATATCAACATAAAAATACTGAGAGGAATCGACAAGGTGGACAGAGACAGGATGTTCCAGAGATGGGACACAGCAATAAGGGGTCACAGTTGGAAAATGAAGACTCAGATGAATCACAGGGATGCTAGGAAGTATTTCTTCAGTCACAGAGTTGTCAGAAAGTGGAATAGTTTTGGAAGTGATGTATTGGAGGCAGGATCCATACATAGCTTTGAGAAGAGGTATGATAAAGTTCATGGAGCAGGAAGAGTGACCTAGTAGCGACCAGTGAAGAGGCGGGGCCAGGAGCTGTAACCCGACCCTGCAACCACAACTAGGTGAGGACACACACTCACACACACACAGCACTTGACGAGGCCAGGAACTATGACTCGACTCCTGCAACCACATTTAGGTGACCACAACACACTCACACACAAGACAGCAAATGTAGTTCCCATTTTTAAGAAAGGAAACAGAAACGAGGAACTAAACTATTAACCAGTGTCACTGACGTGTATTGTATGCAAAGTCATGGAGAAGATTATCAGGAGGAGAGTGGTAGAGCACCTGGAACGGAACAAGGTTATAAACGACAACCAACAGGGATCCAGGGAAGGCAAATCCTGTATCACAAACCTCCTGGAGTTTTATGACAAGGTAACTGAAGTAAGACACGAGAGAGAAGGGTGGGTTGACTGCATTTTCTTGGACTGCAAAAAGGCCTTCGACACAGTTCCTCACAAGAGATTAGTGCAGAAACTAGAGGATCAGGCATGCATAACAGGAAGGGCACTGCAATGCATCAGAGAATACTTGACAGGGAGGCAACAACGAGTCATGGTACGTGATGAGGTATCACAGCGGGCGCCTGTGACGAGTGGGGACCCACAGGGGTCAGTCCTAGGACCAGTGCTATTTTTGGAATATGTGAATGTCATGACGGAAGGGATAGACTAGAAAGTGTCCCTGTTCGCAGATGATGTAAAGTTAATAAGGAGAATTAAATCAGATGAGGATCAGGCAGGACTACAAAGAGACCTGGACAGGCTGGTCACGTGGTCCAGCAACAGGTTTCTCGAATTTAACCCCGGTATATGCAAAGTCATGAAGATCGGGGAAGGGCAAAGAAGACCGCAGACAGAGTAAAGGCTAGGTGGCCAGAGACTGCAAACCTCACTCAAGGAGAAAGATCTTGGGGTGAGTATAACACCGAGCACGTCTCCGGAAGCACACATCAACCAGATAACTGGTGCAGCATATGGGCGCCTGGCAAACCTGAGAATAGGTCCGATACCTTAGTAAGAAATCGTTCAAAACACTGTATACTGTGTATCTCAGGCCCATATTGGAGTATGCAGCACCAGTTTGGAACCCACACCTGGTCAAGCACGTCAAGAAATTAGAGAAAGCGCAAAGGTTTGCAACAAGGTTAGTTCCGGAGCTAAGGGGAATGTCCTATGAAGAAAGGTTAAGGGAAATCGGCCTGACGACACTGAAGGACAGGAGGGTTAGGGGAGACATGATAACGACATACAACATACTGTGTGGAATAGATAAGGTGGACAGAGACAGGATGTTCCAGAGAGAGGACATAGAAACATGGGGTCACATTTGGAAGTTGAAGATTCAGACGAGTCAAAGTTATGTTAGGAAGTATTTTTTTAGTCATAGAGTTGTCAGGAAGTGGAAAAGTCTACCAAGTGACGTAGTAGAGGCAGGAATTATACATAGCTTTAAGACGAGGTATGATAAAGCTCATGGAGCAGGGAGAGAGAGGACCTAGTTGCGGTCAGTGAAGAGGCGTGGCCAAGAGCTAAGTATCGACCCCTGCAACCACAATTAGGTGAGTACACACACACACACACACACACACACACACACACTCAGGAGGAGAGTGGTGGAGCACCTAGAAAGACAAAAGCTTTTAAACGACAACCAGCACGGTTTCATGGAAAGAAAATCCTGTGTCACAAACCTACTGGAGGTTTGTGACAAGGTAACGGAAGTAAGACTTAACAGAGAGGAGTGGATAGATTGCATTTTCTTGGACTGCAAGAAGGCCTTCGACACAGTTACTCACAAGAGGTTAATGTAAAAGCTAGAGGATCAGGCACGCATACCAGGAAAGGCACTGCACTGAATCAGAGAATACTTGACAGGGAGGCAACAGCGAGTCATGGTACGTGGCGATGTGTCAGAGTGGGCGCCTGTGACGAGCGGGGTTCCACAGGGGTCAGTCCTAGGACCTGAGCTGCTTTTGGTATATGTGAATGACATTTCGGAAGAGATACACTCAGAAGTGTCCCTGTTTGCAGATGATGTGAAGTTAATGAGAATTAAATCGGATAAAAATCAGGCAGGACTACAAAGAGACCTGGACTAGCTAGAAGCCTGGTCCAGCAACTGGCTCCACGAATTTAACCCCGCCAAATGTAAAGAAGACCGCAGACAGAGTATATTATAGGTGGCCAAAGACTGCAAACCTCACTTAAGGAAAAGATCTTGGGGTAAGTATAAAACCGAGCACGTCTCCGGAAGCACACATCAACCAGATAACTGGTGCAGCATATGGGCGCCTGGCAAACCTGAGAATAGCGTTCCAATACCTCAATAACGAATCGTTCAAGACTCTGTACACAGTGTACGTCAGGCCCATACTGGAGTATGCAGCACCAGTTTGGAACCCACACCTGGTCAAGCACATCAAGCACATTAGAGAAAGTGCAAAGGTTTGCGACAAGGTTAGTTCCAGAGCTAAGGAGAATGTCCTACGAAGAAAGGTTAAGGGAAATCGTCCCGAGAACACTGGAGAACAGGAGGGTTAGGGGAGACATGATAACGACATACAAAATACTGCGTGGAATAGACAAGGTGGATAGAGACAGGATGTTCCAGAGAGGGGACACATTAAAAAGGGGTCACAATTGGAAGTTGAAGACTCAGATGAGTGACAGAGAGGTTAGGAAGTATTTCTTTTGTCATAGAGTTGTCAGGAAGTGGAATAGTCTGGCAAGTGACGTAGTGGAGGCAGGAATCATACATAATTTTAAGACGAAGTATGATAAAGCTCATGGAGCAGGGAGAGAGAGGACCTAGTAGCGATCAGTAAAGAGGCGAGCCAGGAGCTATGTCTCGCTCCCTGCAACCCTGCTCAAACATACTCACTCTGTTATTTCCTCTCAGTATTTTGAATATCGTAAACATGTGACCTCTG
Source organism: Cherax destructor (assembly GCA_009830355.1). NCBI lineage: Eukaryota > Metazoa > Arthropoda > Malacostraca > Decapoda > Parastacidae > Cherax > Cherax destructor. The sequence continues at coordinate 25,177 of WNWK01024316.1, forward strand.
GTCTTTCTGTTCTCTGACGTCGTCAGGTTTAGCTCCTTATAACTCACGTCCCTCACCTCTGGCACTAATCTCATAGCAAACATTTGCATTTTTTTTAGTTTCTAGGCTCCCGCTCTTTCATATTCGTCTAGGTATGGAATATCTATCCAGTACTCAAACCCTCTTAAAAAATATAGTGGGTTTGCAAATGTATATATTCTTTTGTTCTTTGCAATAAAATCCTAGTTAGCAATATTAATGCAGCATCGCAGAACGTGAGTGTCCAGCCAGCCTGCAGCCGGCGTCACTAATGTGACGTATCCTGTGTTTACAGTCGGTCATCTTGCTCCAGCTGATGAGTTGGGTCTTCCTGCCTGTCTTCATTGCCAGTGGGGTGAGTGATCTTGTATGAGTGCATTGTAACTCACTCACTCTCTGTCCCTCTCTCTCTCTCTGTCTCTCTCTGTCCCTCCCTCTCTCTCTGTCTCTGTCTCTCACAGATCATGTAATATGTACAGTATAAACTAAAAGTGTGATCAAAGAAATAGTATTTTCCTCTTTTAAGATACAGAGGAACTATAACTCAACTCCTTTAAGAGACCCAGGAACCATAACTCAATCCACCGTGTCGTGTATAATACCGACATAAGGGTTAAAGAGGCATAGATACAGTATAATGTGGTCCAAGTCTGCTACGTGAGGGTTAATGAAGTATCGCATACCAGTGGATCTGTGTATTGTGTACCAGGGCCAACAACTCAACATAGTCAAATAATTGAAAAAAAAAACAGCGCAAAAACACTTAGTACTGTTCTAATGTAATATTGAAGGTCTTCCCTTGTTTCATGACCCACCTCAACCTGACACATCAAATAATAAACAATAATGTTGTAAATTACCTAAATTGATAAATAGAAATATAGAACAACAAAAATATAGATTTATTTGTAGCTCGTGTAAACTAAAGTAAATGTTTCGAACTTCAAAACACCATAAAAAAAGTTTATACTATCTATCTATCTGTCTTCTTCCCATAGTTATATTCGGTTCTTAATGCTCATTGCTCCTCATTCCTTTTAAAACGAAAAACAAAATAATAACGTTCAGAAAACAACTACTAAAAGCAATTCTGGCAGAGCTGCCATCTATCCACAGTTATGACATTAAAATATAATTGGGCAAATAAGTACCTACACAGTCCAGTAAATTTAAACCATCTTCTAAGTAAGATAATCAGATTTGAATGTTTAAAGAAAATCAGAAGAGAGGTTTCACAGCTTGACCAGAGAAACCAAAGTTAAGAGTTAATTAATATTATGAAAGTGATACTAATATAGACTATTAACAATGCCAGACTAACTTTGACTAAAATACACCAAAGCTGAAAGTTAGAAGGAGATCAGTTCCCAAATTAGTGTATATGAATCTAGAGGAAAGAAAAAAACAAAAAGATAGGCACTAGAGGGCTACCCACTCTGACGACACCAACATACAACTAGACAAGCACTAGAAGACTGCCCACTCTTACGACACCAACATACAAATAGACAAGTACTAGAAGACTGCCCACTCTGACGACACCAGCAAACAACAAGACAAGCACTAGAGGACTGCCCACTCTGACGACACCAACAAATAATTAGACAAGCACTAGAGGACTGCCCACCCTGACGACACCAACTAACAACTAGACAAGTACTAGAGGACTGCCCACCCTGACGACACCAACTAAAAACTAGACAAGCACTAGAGGACTGCCCACTCTGACGACACCAACAAACAACTGGACAAGCACTAGAGAACTACACACTCTGACGAGACCAACAAACAACTAGAAAAGCACTAGAGGACTGCCCACTCTGACGACACCACATACAACTGGACAACCACTAAAGGACTGCCCACTCTGACGACACCAACAAATAATTAGACAAGCACTAGAGGACTGCCCACCCTGACGACACAAACATACAACTAGACAAGCACTAGAGAACTGCCCACCTGACGCACCAAAACAATAGACAAGCACTAGAGGACTGCCCACTCTGACGACACCACAAACAACAGACAAGCACTAGAAGACGCCCACCTGACGACACCAACAAATAATAGACAAGCACTAGAGGACTCCCACCCTGACGACACCAACAACAACTAGACAAGACTAGAGGACTCCCCCTGACGACACCAACAAAAACTAGACAAGCACCAGAGGACTGCCCACTTGACGACACAACAAACAACTGAAAGCACTAGAGAACTGCCCACCCTGACGACACCAACAAACAACTAGACAAGCAGTAGACGACTGCCCACCATGACGACACCAACATACAACTAGACAAGCACTAGAGGACTGCCCACTCTGACGACACCAACAAATAATTAGACAAGCACTAGAGGACTGCCCACCCTGACGACAAACATACAACTAGACAAGCACTAGAGAACTGCCCACCCTGACGACACCAACAAACAACTAGACAAGCAGTAGACGACTGCCCACCATGACGACACCAACATACAACTAGACAAGCACTAGAGGACTGCCCATCTGACGACACCAACATACAACTAGACAAGCACTAGAGGACTGCCCACCTGACGACACCAATAAACAACTAGACAAGCACTAGAGGACTGCCCACCTGACGACACCAACATACAACTAGACAAGCACTAGAGGACTGCCCACTCTGACGACACAAACATACAACTAGACAAGCACTAGAGGACTGCCCACTCTGACGACACCAACATACAACTAGACATGCACTAGAGGACTGCCCACTCTGACGACACCAACATACAACTAGACAAGCACTAGAGGACTGCCACCTGACGACACCAACAACAACTAGACAAGCACTAGAGACTGCCCAACCTGACGACACCAAACAACTGACAAGCACTAGAGGACTGCCCACTCTGACGACACCAATATACAACTAGACAAGCACTAGAGGACTGCCCACTCTGACGACACCAACATACAACTAGACAAGCACTAGAGGACTGCCCACTCTGACGACACCAACATACAACTAGACAAGCACTAGAGGACTGCCCACCTGACGACACCAACATACAACTAGACAAGCACTAGATACTGCCACCTGACGACACCAAATACAACTAGACAAGCACTAGAGGACTGCCCACTCTGACGACACCACATACAACTAGACAAGCACTAGATTACTGCCCACCCTGACGACACCAAATACAACTAGACAAGCACTAGAGACTGCCCTCTGACGACATCAACATACAACTAGACAACCTAGAGGACTGCCCACCTGACGACACCAACATACAACTAGAAGCACTAAGGACTCCACTCTGACGACACCAATATACAACTAGAACAAGCAAGAGGACTGCCCACTCTGACGACACCAATATACAACTAGACAAGCACTAAGGACTGCCACTCTGACGACACCAACATACAACTAGACAGCACTGAGGACTGCCCACCTGACGACACCAACATACAACTAGACAAGCACTAGAGGACTGCCCACCCTGACGACCAACAAACAAATACAAGCACTAGAGGACTGCCCACTCTGACGACACCAAATACAACTAGACAAGCACTAGAGGACTGCCCACTCTGACGACACAAATACAACTGGACAAGCCTAGAGGACTGCCCATTGACGACACCAAATACAACTAGACAGCACTAGGACTGCCCACCCCCCCCCCCCCCCCCCCCCCCCCCCCCCCCCCCCCCCCCCCCCCCCCCCCCCCCCCCCCCCCCCCCCCCCCCCCCCCCCCCCCCGCAGCACTACAGGACTGCCCACTCTGACGACACCAACATACAACTAGACAAGCACTAGAGGACTGCCCTCGCTGACGACACCAACATTCAACTAGACAAGCACTAGAGGACTGCCCACACTGACGACACTAACATACAACTGGACAAGCAGTAGAAGACTGCCCACCCTGAAGGCACCAACAAACAAATACACAAGCACTAGAGGTCTGCCCACTCTGACGACACCAATATACAGCTAGACAAGCACTACAGGACTGCCCACTCTGACGACACCAACATTCAACTAGACATGCACTAGAGGACTGCCCACTCAGACGACACAAACATGCAACTAGACAAGCACTAGAGGACTGCCCACTCTGACGACACCAGCATACAACTAGACAAGCACTAGATTACTGCCCACCCTGACGTCACCAACATACAACTAGACAAGCACTAGAGGACTGCCCACTCTGACGACACAAATAAACAACTAGACAAGCAATAGAGAACTGCCCACTCTGACGACAACAACATACAACTAGACATGCACTAGAGGACTGCCCACTCTGACGGCACCAACAAACAAATAGACATGCACTAGGGGACTGCCCACTCTGACGACACCAACATACAACTAGACAAGCACTAGATTACTGCCTACTCTGACGACACCAACATACAACTAGACAAGCACTAGAGGACTGCCCACTCTGACGACACCAGCATACAACTAGACAAGCAATAGATTACTGCTCACCCTGACGACACCAACATACAACTAGACAAGCACTAGATTACTGCCCACTCTGACGACCCCAAAATACAACTAGACAAGCACTAGAGGACTGCCCACTCTGACGACACCAGCATACAACTAGACAAGCACTAGATTACTGCCCACCCTGACGTCACCAACAAACAACTAGAAAGCACTAGAGGACTGCGCACTCTGACGACACAAATAAACAACTAGACAAGCAATAGAGAACTGCCCAC
>WNWK01024317.1:0-29925 GCA_009830355.1 Cherax destructor
CCACCCAGGATAACCTGGGGGGGGGTTAACCCCCCCAAAGATAACCCCCTGGGGGGTTTTTTCCCGGGGGGCCCCCCGGGGGGAAAGGGAAGCCACCCAGGGGAACCGGGGGGGTTTTAAACCTCCCATTAACCCCGGGGGGGTTGCCCCAGGATATCCCAGGGGAGGGGGTTTAAAACCCAGGATAACCTGGGGGGAACCATCCATGATTAACCTGGGGGGGATTAGCCACCATGATAACCTGGGGGGTTGGGGCCCAAAATCGGGAAGGAACCCATCCCCGAAACCTTGGGAGGGTTAGCCACCCAGACCCCAAACCCGGGAAGGTTAAACCCGGGGGGGGGGGGAGGGTTTTCCACCCCCGGGTTTTAAACCGGGGATGGTTAACCATCCCAAGTAACCGTGGAGGGGGTTAACCCCCAGGAAAACCGGGGGGAAAGGGAAGCCCCCAGGATAACCCGGGGGAGGGTTAACCACCCAGGATAACTTGGGGGAGGGTTAACCATCCATGATAACCCAAGGGTTAGCCACCCCCGGGTATCCCGGGGGGGGTTTCCATCCCCGATAACCTAGGAGGGTTTTCCACCCATGATAACATGGGAGGGTTAACCACCCAGGGGGAACAAAAAGGGGAAAAGGGTTAACCATCCATGATAACCCCGGGGGGGGGTTGACCCGGGGGAACGGGGGGGTTTTCCAAAGGATAACGGGAGGTTTTCCCCAGGGGGGGGGGGGTTGCCCCCCGGGGGGCCGGGAATTTCCACCCCAACCTGGGTGGGTTCAACCAGAAAGGGAGAGGGGAACCAAACAATTTTAACCCCCGGGGGGGTTAAACCCCGGGTAACCCCCGGGGGGTTAAACCATGATAACCCGGGGAAAAGTTAGCCACCCAGGATAACCCGGGGGGAAGGGGGAAACCCTCCATGATAACCTGGGGAGTTAAACCCCCCTCAAAAACCGGGGGGGGTTAACCAACTTTTGTTTTTCCCGGGAGGGGGTTGCCACCCAGGGGAACCAAAGACACCCGGGGGAACCCACTGGTTTCCAGGATAGCCTTTGGGGGGGGGAAAACCATCCCCGATAAACAGGAAGGGTTAGCCATCCAGGGGGAACCCCCTTGGGGGGTTTGGCCCACAGGATAACCCGTTTGGTTGCCACCCAGAAAAAACCCAGGATTAACTTCCCCGGGTACCCTTGGGGGGTTTAAACCCCCCCGGGGAACCCAGGGGGAAAGGGTTTAAAAACCGGGGGACCGGGAGGGCACCGGATAACCTGGGGGGAACCCCCCCTGATAACCCGGGGGGGGGTTTGCCCCAGGATATTCAGGGAGGGGGTTTAAAACCCAGGATAACCCGGGGTTAACCACCATTAACCCCGGGGGAGGGTTTGGGGGGCCCCCGATAACTGGGGGGGGGTTTAAAAAGATCCCCGGGGAGGGGCCCCCAGGATAACCCGGGGGGGGGTAGCCACCCAGGATAACCCCGGGGGGGGGTTTAAACCCTCCATGATAACCCGGGGGGGGGTTTAACCCCCCCAGATAACCGGGAGGTTTTTCCACCCCGGGTAACCCCGAAGGGTTTAAACCTGATAACCCAGGGGGGTTTTAACCCCCCCAAGATAACCGAAAGGGTTAACCATCCTGGATAACCCAGAGGAGGGGAAAAACCTCCAGGGTAACTTGGGAGGGTTAACCATCCATGAAAAACCCCCCGGGGGGGGTTGACACCCAGGATATCCGGGGAGGGGGGTTTAAAAAACCCCGGGTAACCTGGGGAGGGTTAACTATCCCCGATAACCCAGTGGAGGGTTAACCACCCAGGGGAAAACCCCAAGGGAATTCACCCGGGATAACCGGGGGGGTTTAAACCCTCCATGATAAACCCGGGGGAAGGGGTTGGCCCCCGGGTATCCCAGGGAGGGTTAACAACCCCCGGGTAACCTGGGGGGGGTTAAAACCCTCCATGATAACCTGGAGGAAGTTAGCCACCCGAAAACCGGGAAAAGGAACCAAACCCAGATAATCGGGGGGGGGTTAAAACGATGATAAAACCCCCGGGGAGGGTTGGGCCCCAGTTTAAACCGGGGAAGGTTTAACCCGGGGTAACCGGGAGGTTTAAACCCTCCATGAAACCCCGGGGAGGGTTTCCCCCCCATGAAACCCCGGGGGGTTAACCACCCCATCCCGGGGGGGGCCGGGCCCCCGGGGAAACCCCCGGGGGGTTTACCCGGGTAACCGGGGGGGGAACCCCCCCCAAAATCCCGGGGTTTTAAACCCTCCAGGATAACCCAGGGGGGGTTAACCCATCCGATAACCCGGGGAGGGTTAACCACCCCGGGAAAAGGGGGGGGTTAAAACACCCCGGATAACCAGGGGGGTTAACCACCCCCAAAGCCTGGGGGGTTCCCCGGTAACCGGGAAAAAAACCATCCATATAAACCCGGGGGGGGGAAAAACCCTCCATGATAAGGGGGGGGAAACCCCCAAAGAAACCCCGAGGGGGGCCCTCCAGGGAAACCGGGGTTAACCATCCTGATAACCCGGGGGGGTTAACCATCCATGATAACCTGGGGGGGTTAACCATCCTGAAAATCCCGGGGGGGTTAACCATCCATGAAACCCCCGGGGGGTGAACTATCCATGATAACCCTGGGGGGGTTAAAACCCTCCATGATAACCCCGGGGGGTTCCATCCATGAAACCCCGGGGAAATTTTTCCCGAAACCCCGGGGGGGTTAACCATCCATGATAACTGTGGGGGGGGGTTAAAAACCCTCCAGGAAATTGGGGGGAAAAATCCATGATAACCCGGGGGGCTTAAAAATTTTATGAAAACCCGGGGGGTTAAAAAACCCATGAAAACCGGGGGGGGTTAACCCTCCATGAAACCCCGGGGGGTTAACCACCCCATGAAACCCCGGGGGGGTTTAACCACCCCTAAAACCCCCCGGGGAGGGTTTTTAAACCCTCCAGAAACCGGGGGGGGTTTAAATAAAAAGGGGTAACCTGGGGGGGGTTAACCCCCCATGAAACCCCCGGGGGGGTTTTAACCCCTCCATGAAAAACCCGGGGGGGTTAACCCCCCCATGATAACCTGGGGGGGGTTAACCATCCATGATAACTGGGGGGGGGGTTAACCATCCAGGGGTTTTTTGGGGGGGGTTTAAAACCATGATAACCGGGGGGGGGAAACCCCTCAATGTCCCGGGGGGGGTTAACCATCTATTTTAACCTGGGGGGGTTAACTATCCATGATAACCGGGGGGGGGGTTAACCATCCATGATAATCTGGGGGGGTTAAAAACCCTCCGAAAATGGGGGGGGGTAACCATCCATGATAACCTGGGGGGGGTTCCATGCATTTAACCCGGGGGAGGGGGAACCATCCATAACCCGGGGGGGTTTTAAACCCTCCATGATAACCTGGGGGAGGTTAACCATCCAGTCCGGGGGGTTTCCCCCCCATTTTAACCCGGGGAAAATTTTAAAAGTATTTTAAACCGGGGAGGGGGGTAAATGTCCGGGGGGGGGTTAACCATCCTGTAAAGGGGGGTTCCCCAAACCCCCGGGGGGGTTAACTATCCATGATAACCCAGGGAGGGAACCCTCCATGAAACCCTTGGGAAAAACCCCTCAAAAAAACCGGGGGGGGGTTAAAAACCCTGATAAACCCGGGGGGGGTTTTAAACCACCATGAAACCGGGGGGGGTTTTCCCCCCATGTAATGGGGGGGGAACCACCGTCCCGGGGAAAAGGTAAATCCATAAAATTTTGGGGGGGTTTCCCCCCCATGATAAATTAGGGGGGGTTAAAAACCTCCATGATAACCTGGGGGGGTTTAAACCCCAAAAACCTGGGGGCTTAACCATCCATAAAACCCGGGGGTGTTTAACCATCCATAAAAACCTGGGGGGGTTAACCATCCGAAAACCTGGGGGGTTAACCATCCATGATAAAACCCGGGGGGGTTAACCATCCATGAAACCTGGGAGAGGGTTGGGTATCCATGAAAAAACTGGGGGGTTAACCATCCATGATAACCCGGGGGGGGGTTAACCCCTCCATGAAAACCCGGGGGGGGTTAACCACCCAAAATTTAACCTGGGGGGGTTAACCATCCATTAAACCCCCGGGGGGGGGTTTAAACCCCCTGATAACCTGGGGAGGGTTAACCATCCATGAAACCTTTTGGGGGGGAAACCATCCATAAAATGGGGGGAGGGTTAACCCTCCATGATAACCGGGGGGGTTAACCATCCAGATTAACCCGGGGGGGGGTTTTTAAACCCTCCATGATAACCCGGGGGGGTTAAACCATCCATTATAACCCGGGGGGGGGTTAACCATCCATTATAACCCGGGGGTTAAAAATCCATTAAAAGGGGGGGGGGGTTCTCCCATTAAACCCTTTGGGGGGGGAACCCCTCCAATAACCGGGGGGGGGTTTAAACCCTCCATGATAACCTGGGGAGGGTTAACCATCCATGAAAAAGGGGGGGGTTTTTCCATCCATGTTTCCTGGGGGGGGTTAACCATTTAACCCGGAGGGTTAACCATACATTAAACCCCCCGGGGGGGTTAACCATACATTATAACCCGGGGGGTTAACCATACATTCCCCGGGGGGGGAAAAACCCTACATGATAATTTGGGGGGGGGTTAACCAAAAATGATAACCGGGGGGGGGGTTAAACACCCCAAAACCCGGGGGGGGGTTAATCACCCCGGTTTCCGGGGGGGGGTTAACCATACATTAAAAACCCGGGGGGGTTTTAACCAAAAATTAAACCCCCGGGGGGGGTTAACCCTACTTTTTAACCCCAAATTTAACCCCCTTAAAAACCCCCCGGGGGGAACCATCTATGAAACCCCGGGGGAGGGTTAACCATACATGAAACCCCGGGGGGGGGTTTCCCCTCCATTATAACCGGGGGGGGGTTAACCATCCATTAAACCCGGGGGAGGGAAACCCTCCATGATAACCCGGGGGGGGTTAAAACCCCCCCTTTTAACCTGGGGAGGGTTAACCATCCTTAAACCCGGGGGGGGAACCATCCCATAACCCGGGGGGGGGTTTCCCCTCCATTAAACCTTTGGGGGGGGGTTCCATCCATAAAAACCCGGGGGGTTAACCATCCATGAAAAACCCGGGGGGTTAAAAACCATGACCCGGGGGGTTAACCATCCATGATAACCGGAAAAGGGAACCCCTCCGGAAACCCCGGGGGGGTTTAACCCTCCATGAAAACCGGGGGGGGTTTAAAATCCAAACCGGGGGGGGGAACCCCCCCATTTTAACCCCCGGGGGGGGGCCCCCATGAAACCCCGGGGGGTTTAACATCCATGATAACCTGGGGGGGGTTTTAAACCCTCTAGATAACCTGGGGGGAGGGGTTTAAACCCCCCTTTAAAACCTGGGGGAGGGGTTTAAACCCTCCATGATAACCGGGGGGGGGTTAACCATCCATGATAACCGGGGGGGGGAAAAAACCCGGGTAACCCGGGGGGGGGCCCTCCATGAAAAACCCGGGGGGGGGGTTAACCCCCCGGTAACCTGGGGGGGGGTTAACCATCCATGATAACCTGGGGGGGGTTAAACCATCCATTAAAAAACCTGGGGGGGGTTTTCCCCCTCCATGATAACCCGGGGGGGGGTTCTTATCCATTTAAAACCCGGGGGGGGGTTTCCCTCCATGAAACCCCCGGGGGGGTTCCATCCATGATAACCTGGGGGGGGTTAAAACCTTTTAGGTAACCCGGGGGGGGGTTAACCCCATGATAACCCGGGGGGGGTTAACCATCCATGAAAAACCGGGGGGGGGTTCCCCCCCGGGTAACCCGGGGGGTTGAAAATCCCTGATAACCCCCGGGGAGTGTGGAAAATATTTATTTTGGGGAAAATTAAAATTAAAAAACTTTCCAATATGAATGGGTATCATTAATGTGCCTTAGGGGGAAACCTTTATCTGGGTATTCAAAAGGGAACTGGGCAAAAGGGGCGGGGGCTCGGGGCCTACCCATGACGGGGTATCTAGGTCTAAATGGGGGCAGGGATTTGGCGTTTGGGGGGCCCCCAAACGGGGTTCAACCCATTTTGTGATAGGGGGTGTTCCCCAATGTGTTCAAAGTGTAAGGGGGGAAATTTTGGTGGGGGAACCCGGAAAGGGGAACTGGTGAAATAGTGCATGGCACCGGTGAGTGACGGGGGGTAGGCCTAAACCGGGTCGGTTTCTCTGACCTTTTAAATTTTGATTCTGGGGACTTTCCCCGGGGGCGAAATCCTTTTAATCATTTTTAAAAAAGGTTGGGGGAAAGAAATACTTCGGGCCAGGTTTTTAGGGAGCCCCCCGGGGCCCCCAAAGGGGGTAAGGGGGAATAAAGGTTTATCATTTTTATCTCGAAAACATCAACTTTTAAATTTTTTAAAAAAGCGAAATTAAAGGTAAACCAGTGAAACAAATTAAAATTACCCTAAAAGAAAATTTGGTATTAAACGGGAAAAATGTACGTGGTTTTTGCAACATTCCAAACCATCATTTTGAACCCCCTTTTTCCAAATAAAATTTAAGAAATCAAAAACTTCATATCAAAAAAACCCCCCCCCCCTCGTCTTTTGGATATAAGACCATGAAAAACCAAAATTAAAACAAAAAAACTTTTTACTCCCCCTTAAAAAAAAAAGCCATTATGTCCTATGCACATGTCGTTTGGGGAAGGTTTTGGGGCCTTTGTACTCCCCTTTTTTTATTTACCTTTTGGGTTTTTTCGGGGCCCCAGTCGGGGGCCCCCCGGCCCCCCCCTTCCCCGTTGCTACTGGCCTCTCTCTCCCTGCTCCATGAGCTTTATCAAACCTAGCCTTTTAAATAAAAGGTTTTCCCCACTATTTTTTTTTGCTATTCCATTTCCCCGAAACTCTAACTGGAAAACCCCCCAACACCCCCTTTACTCAGGAGTCCCAAGTATGCCCCCCTTTTTTTGTGTCCCCTCTCGGGGAAATCGCCCCGTCCCCCTTTTATTCCCCGGTATTTTATATGTCGTTACTGCCCCCAACCCCCCTTCCCCCCCCTTTTTCCGGGGGGTTTTTAAACCCCTTTTTGTAGGAAAATTTTCCCCTTCCCTTTGGGGCTAGTCTTTTGCAAACCTTTCCCTTTTTTAATTTCGAGGGGTTGACCAGGTGTGGGCCCCCGGTCCGCATACCCCCGGATGGGCCGGGCGTATATGGTATGAGTCTTGAATGGTTCCCCTTGAAAAGGTTTTGGGCTATTCTTAGGTTTGGGCCCCCGGGGAGGCAGTTATCTGATTGATTTTGCCTCAGGAGATGTGCTCGGTATTATACTCACCCCAAAAAACTTTTCTTTTGGGGCAGATTTTTTGGGCCCCTAGAAAACTCTGTCTGCGGTCTTCTTTGCCCCCCTTTCCCCGATATTCATGACTTTACATTTTGGAGGGGGTTAAATTAAGGGCCAGTTACTGGACCGGGCTTTAAAACCCCCCCAGGTCTCTTTGTAGTCCTGCCTGATCCTCGACGTTTTATTCTTCTCATTAACTTAAAACATCTAAAAAAGGGTTTTAGTTACCCCGTTTTGTCTTTTACATATCCAAAAAAAGTACAGGCCTAAGACTGCCCCCTTTTGGAACTCCACTCGTCACGGTGCCCTCACACCCTTACGTACCATGACCGTTTTGCCTCCCTGTCAGATATTCTCTGATCCATTGCATTTTTTTCCTGTTACCCTGACCCTTTTGTTTTTTCATTAACCTCGGGAACTGTTCGAACGCCTTCTTGGTAAAAAAAAAAGCAGTCACCCCCCTCTCTCTCTTCTTACTTCTGTTACCTTATCTAAAACTCCAGTATTTGTGACACAGGTTTTCCCTTCCTGAAACCGTTGGTTGCGTTTATAAGCTTGTGTCTTTCTAGGTGCTCCACCACTCTCCTCCTGATCTTTTTATGATTTTGATATACACGTCAGGGCACAGGTCGGTTTTAATGCCTCTTTTTCTCCTTTCTTAAAAGGGCTTTTGCCCTTACGCCCAGGGGGTTTCCCAGTTTCAATGGTGTTGAAGATTTGTGTTATGGCACACAACATCTCTGTCCTCTAAAAGGCCCACGGAGAATGTTGTCCGGCCCATTTTAGTTTTTCACATAGCACTTCTTCCTTCCTCGGTTTGTGTATTTTTTCCCCCCTTTTGGTATACCCCCTTTCTGAATTCCCCGGGGTCCCCCCTGTTCCGGAAAAACTTTTTAAACTCTGTTGGTCTCCCCATTTGGTCGTTTTTTAAAAATCCCACCTTCCTTTCTCAGCCTGATTCCTGGTCCTTTTGACTGTTGTTTTCCTCCTGATGGGCTATAAAAAAAGGTCAGACTTGTTTTTGATGCTATATCATTTTCATATTGTGCTGACCCCCTTCTTCCGGTTTTTGTTTGGGGCTCTTCGGCTAATCTTTTTTTTCTGGGTCCTTTGTTTCTGTTTTTTTTCCATTCTCTATTACACTTACTTTTGCCTCCCTCCCCCTTGGGTGAACCAAGGACTCGTTCTGGTCTTCCCATTATTTTTTTTTTTCCCCTTGGGGACAAACCCCCTCTGCCTCTTTGCATTTGGTTGTCACTTTTTCCATCTTTTTTTTTACTGGTTTTCCTCCAAAATCCCCCACTGAACGTCTTGTAGGAACCCCGCCTTACCCCCCTTTGAGCTTGTTGTTCATTCCTTTTTGTTTTGCTCAGCTATAAAAATTTTTGGCCCAGCCCCGGGGACCCATTATGTACCTCTGAAATTTTTTTGCCCCCACCCATGGGTATGGGATAAAAAGATATCAAAAAAAACCCCCCTACCTACGCTAAATCCTTTTGTAGCGTCTGTTATACCGGTAGGATTGTTAAAATTGATAGTTTTATAGGTCAGGATCTACAATGAACCCCCATGTCTGTTTGGTGAGTGGGGGTCTTTAACAATTGTTTTCTCTCCTCTTATTTCTACTCTTCGTAAATCCTCATATACTCCAAACCATTATTGTATCTACGTATTGTGGGAAATTTTCCCTTTAAAAAACTGGCCGAGTGGGGGGGCTAATGTGAGAATAAAGGGGCCCCCCTTTGAGGCCCAGGGGGGGAAAAGCTCACCCGGGAGTGAGGGGAAAATTATATTGCGGCACTCCTTAGTTATGTGTTTGTGGGGGTGAAGTCCATACAGGTTCTCCCCCACAGGGAGGGTTGCCACCCAGGATAACCTGGGGGGGGTTACCCCCCGGGTAACCTGGGGGGGGAAACCCCCCGGGGAAACCCGGGGGGGTTCCATCCATGATAACCCGGGAGGGTCTGTAAAATTCTGTGCCCCTCTCATAAAAATCTTTAGGTTTTGATTTTCAGTCTGGTTAGGCTCCAAAACGGTCATACTGGGATTAAACTCTCTTTTTCTTTTGTCATCTGTTAGGACCCCCCCCGTTTAAAAAATACTGGTTGTTTTCTCACTTTTTTTTAGGAAAAAAAAACTTGGTTTCTTTCAATTTCATTTAGGGTTTTAGTTTTTCCCCCTGTCTCTTGATTCCTGTAAGTTTCCCTTTTGTTTTAATTCGATGTTTGCTATTTCTCTGACTATTGTCTCCCACGTATTTCAGAGATATTGGCCTCCTGTAGCCGTCGTTTCTTTGCCTTCCCTGTATGGGGGGCGCCTCTCTCTTTTTATTTTATCTTCCTCCTTTTCCTTAAGGGAATTTTTTTAGCAAACCTAAAATACCACAGAGTTAATTTGTTCTAGAAAGGTTGGGATCCGTGATGCTTATGCATCTTCCCAGTTATGCTGAGCTTTTCCCCCAAAAATTGGTCTTTTTTCCCCCAAGACTTTCCCCGCGTTAAAACCCCATGCCCTTTTTTCTGTGGTGAACATAGACAACCAAAAGAAAACACCCAAATGTTTCTACCCTCGCTGGGAATCAACCCCGGGGACCTCGCCGTGTGAACAGAACCCCCCGGGGCCACGGGGCACCATAACAACTATTCAATAAGTGTAAATTTATTTATACAGGAAATAAATACAATTAATACATAGTAACATATATATACGTGTAAATTACCAAGGGGTTCCCCAAAAGTCAGACAAAGTGACTTATTTCCATTTTGGGGCCTTTTTTTGGAGCAACCAGCTCACATTTGAGGCCTGGTTCATCCCCCTACGGGGGAAACATGGGGGTGTTTCCTTTTAAACACCTGCTGTCCATGTCTTAATTAATATCTCCCCCGGGGGCCCTTTAAAAGGGCTGAGGTACTGAGTGTCCACTTACCATAATTTCAACCTCCCGAAACTGGGGCTTCCGGGGTATGGAAAAAAGGACGTGTCCCCATCTTTAAAAAGGAGAAGAAAAGGGACTAAACTTTTTACCGGTCACTTACGTGTATAGGGGCAAAGTCTTGGAGAAAATCATCAGGAAAAAAGGGGAACCCCAGCTGAACAGGGGAATCAACCCAGACGCAGGTTCAGGGGGAAACTGGTAACCCTCCTGAGTTCTATGATAAAGTAACAGAGGTAAGGGGAAAGAGAAGGGGGGGGGACTGCTTTTTCCCCGATCGGGGGCCCCGTTCCTCATATGAGTTTTTTAAAAAATTGGAAGAACAAGAGAAACGGAAGGGCACGGGGAAAGGATGGGGGAAAACCTCACGGAGGCAAAAAGGGGTGGGAGGGTACCCATGGGCGCCTGTGACGGGGGTACCGCGGGGGCGGGCCTGGGACCAGTCTATTTGATATGAATGACGCGGACGGGGGTGACCAGAAGTGCCTGTTTTGATATTGAAATTAATGAGGAGAACCCCAAAAGGGGGAAAGCAGGACTTAAAGAGACCTGGACAACGACATCTGGTCGCAACTGGTTTCTTTTAAAACCCACCAAATGCAAAGTCGAAAATCGGGGGGGGAAAGAAGACCGCTGACAGAGTCCGCTAGGGGGACAAGGCTACAAAGCAAAGGGGGAAAAACCCGGGGTGAGTATGACACCCCAAAACGTCTCCAGAAAACACATCAACCCCATCTCGGCAGTATATGGGCGACTGGCAAACCAAGATTAGGTTCCGTTACCTTAACAATGAATCTTCAAGACATGTACCGTGACTGGCATACAAGTATGCAGCCCAGTCGGGGAAACCCCCCTGGTCAACGTCAAAAAATTAAGGGGAAGGTTTGGACAGGCTTTTTCCGGGTAGGGTTTCCCGAAAAAGTTTGAGGAAATGGGGCAAAACCTGGAGGACAAAAGGGGGAGGAGACTTAAGACATAAAAAGGGGAATAGAAAGGTAATGTGACAGGATGTTCCAGGGGGGGGAAAACAGAAAAAAGGGAACCTGGGAAACTGGGGTTAAGGTAAAGGGGAAAAAGGGGCCCCAAAAGAGTCAGGAAGGGGAATAGTCTAGCGAACGATATAGTGGAGGCGGGAACCATACATAGTTTTAAGACAAGGTATGATAAAGTCAGGGGGCAGGGAGAGAGAGACCCAGTAGCGGACAGCAAGAGGCGGGGCCAGGAGCTGATCCCCCCTCAACCACAAAGGGTGGACATTAGTGGACCAGCGGATACCTGGGTGTTAGACGACTGGTTGGGTCGCATCCTGGGGACAAAATTAACTTAATTTGCGGAAAGCTCAGCTAACAAGGGGCTTTCTATTCGTAGTAGTGTCATAGATTCGCGGGTCTGTAGTTAGTTTAATATCTTTATTATAACGATACCCATCCTGTGGCGGTGATAAAAGATTACAGAGGTACATAATGGGTCCAGGGACTGGGCCTCAAAGTTTGAAGTGAGCAAGTTACAAAGGTAATGAACTCAGGTAGATTTGGTCACAATCATGCAGTTACAAAGGTATTTACAGATTATAGAGGTATATAATGGGTCCAAAGTTTTGATAGCTGAACAAGTGTACAAAGGTAATGAACTCACAAGTTTCAAATGTAATGAATCATGTAAGTAAATTTACTTACTTACTTTTATACATGGTTGCAATCATAAACAAATTATAAAGCAATGAGCAATTTACTAGTCTACACCGGTCACAACTGTAATGAGTTATTGGTGCAAATATTAATTGTTGGGTCACACACACACACACAAACACACATACACCACACACACGTATGTGTGTTTTGTTTGATATTTTTATTATGCATCCCATACCCATCCTGTGGGCGGTAGTCAAAAGATTACAGAGGTACATAATGGGTCCAGGGACTGGACTCCAAATTTGATATCTAAGCTAGTTACAAATAATAATAATATCTTTATTTACTACAAGTACATGTAATGGTATACAGGCCTAGCTGACATCAGTGACATACTACTATATAGAAAGTCCTTTGTTATGCTGAGCATTTCGGCAGATTAGGTCAGTGTCTAGGATGCGACTCACACCAGTCGACTAACACCAGGTACCCATTTTACTGATGGGGAACATAGACAACAGGGAAAGAAACACGCCCAAGCCTTCTGCCCTGGCTGGGAATCGAACCCAGACCCTCGCCGTGTGAAGCGAGAGCTTTAGCCAGCAGACCACCAGAGCCCACAGGCAATGATTGTGACTAATCATGGTGGTCCGGTGGCTAAGCTTCGCTTCACACGGCGAGGGCCTGGCGATTCCCAACCAGGGCAGAAACATGGGCGTGTTTCCACACCTGTTGTCTATTTTCCCCCATCATAAAATGGGTACTGGTGTAGTGGACGTGTGGGTCGCATCCTGGAAAAAACTGACCTAATTTGCGGAAATGCTCAGCAACAGGGGCTTTCTATATGTAGTATGTCTTTGATGTCAGCTAGATACCATGTACATGTACTTGTATAAATAAATATTTATTACAAGCTACAAAGGTAATGAACTCACAAGTTACAAAGGTAAGTATAAGTTGTATCATGTCTTGTAGTAAATAAAGATTATTATTATAGTGAAAATTACCCAGAATAACTCAGAAAAGTCGGACAAAGTGACAGTTCTTTTTTTCCCTTTTATAGACATGAGGATGAAAAAATCACAAAAAGTTTTATATTTAGTGTTGTAAACAGTTATATTAAGGGTCCCTGAGGAGCCTCAGTGTGTTCGAAATTAACGACACAACACTAGTGCTCAACCTTCAATTAAACTGTATTTATCGTGAGAAGACTACTGGTGTCAGTTAGTCTGCTAGTTAACTATTCCTGTAAGATGAGAGAAGATATTAATGTAAGTTTTAACAAGTGTGGCTGCTGGGTCGCCCAGGATTAAGTAACTTAGCAGTAAAAACGTTTATTTTCGATTGTTAACAGACCCTGGTGGGTTTAGCGCTTCTTTTACTATAATAAAAAATGGTTGTTAGCAGTCTTAACAGAGTCTTATCTTACCCATAATTCTGCTAGTGCCGTGTGGTCCCCGTGGGTTTAGTGTTTCCCGTAAGAATATGGAAAAAAGTCACTTTGGACCATTTTTGAGGTTTATCTACGTAATCTACATGTGCTGCTATGTATGCTAATTTATGTAATTATTTTTTTGTCTATCTGAATAAACTTACGTCAAGTTCAAGGACCCTAGTGGGAATAATTCACTTTACTTTTTTTGGGTTATCCTGGTGCGTAATTTACACTATGCATAATAATTGTGTTTATATGTAGCTGTGCCTAAATAAACTTAGTCTCCCGTGTTGTATTGATTATTAACCTCAGAGTTAACAATCGAACGGATTATCATCTACGTCTTATTCTCTGAGTGCTGTATGCCCCTTTTGGTTTTGTGCTTCCCCACAGAAATATATAGTATATAAAACTAGATACAAGATGTACCTATTGAACCTCCACACACCCTTTTACTGAATAACCTATGTGGGTTAGTGCTTAAAAAGCATGAATAACTTATTCTCCCGGTGGTGTGTGACTCCTACGGGTTTAGCTCTTCTATATGAATATAAAAATAAGTCACTTTGCCTAGCTTTTTTTTTAGGTTATCCTGGGTAATTTACACTATAATAATAATAATAATAATATTTTTATTTCATTGCAAGTTACAAGTATATATAGTTATTGGTAGTTACAATTATAAAACTGTAATGCAAGGAGAGCCACTGGCATATGGCATTAGGGGCAGCTTATTCTAAAGACTTATTCACTAAGTACTTAATATGAGAAAGTGATGAGTTTATTCTAGTTATATATTATTTCAAATTACAATATATTATACATACTATTAAAAAGACAATATAGAGAAATTGGTTGAGTTTATTCTAGTTGTATATTTTATTTCAAGTTACAATATGTTGATGCTATACTAATAAAATAACAATACTAGAGAAATTTATTGAGTTTCTTCAAGTTATATATTTTATTTCAAATTAACAAAATGATGATGCTATACTAATTAAAATGACAATATGATGATATGAAATTGCAACAAGTGTTAAGGAGGATGACAATATAAAACTGAGATTATCTTGAGTAAAATAACATTGGGTTTGAAAGTTTGTTACAGTATGAGTATTTAGTATAGGGCGAGTAGGTGATTTTTGAGAAGAGTCTTGAATTGATTTTCCGACAAGGTTGATTTAATATTTACTGGTAATGAATTCCAGATTCTGGGGCCCTTTATGTGCATAGAATTTTTACATTGGTTAGTATGGACTCTGGGTATGTCAAATAGTGATCTGTGTCTTGTTTCATGGTCGTGGGACCTATTAAAGTTGTTGAGGAGAATTTTGAGCGGAGGGTTGATATTAGCATGTAGAGTTTTATGTATGTAGAAGGCATATGAATAGGTATGAATATTTTTTACGGTGAGTAGTTTTAAAGTTTTGAATATAGGTGGAGTATGCTGTCTAGAGTGGGTATTTGTTATCCTGACTGCAGCCTTTTGCTGGGTTATGAGTGGTCTAAGGTGATTTAATGTTGTTGAGCCCCATGCACAGATTCCATAGGTGAGATAAGGGTAGATACGAGAATGATATAGTGCAATGAGAGCTGGTTGTGGCACATAATAGCGTATCTTTGATAATATACCTACTGTCTTTGAGATTTTCTTGGAAATTTGTTGTATGTGTGTCTGGAATTTAAGACTACTGTCAAGGTGGATTCCTAGGAATTTTTCCTCTGTGAGTTGTGATGGGTGAACCATTGAGCGTTATGTTAAGTGGAACATTTGTGGCTTTGTTTCCAAACTGAATGAAGTAGGTCTTGTCAGTATAGAGAGTAAGCTTATTTGTCTTCATCCATGTTGATATTTTCTGTAATTCGGCATTAACAGTGTTGGCCAGTATGACTGGATTTGGGTGAGAGAAGACATATGTTGTGTCATCTGCAAATAATATGGGTTTGAGTAGTTGTGATGCATTCGGTAGGTTGTTTATGTAAATGAGGAATAGGAGTGGCCCCAGGACACTTCCTTGAGGGACTCTTGACTGTAATTTGTTGTGTGGAAGAGTTCTCTCCATTTGTGTACACATACTGGCTTCTGTTGCTAAGGTACGACTTTAGGTAGTTGAGTGGGTGCCCCCTAATACCATAGTGCGCTAATTTTGTGAGCAATAAATCATGGTCGACTGTATCAAATGCTTTGCGTAGGTCTATGAAGATTCCCAGCGGGACTTCTTTCTTCTCAAGTGCGGTGTATATTAACTCTAACATGTGTGTTATAGCATCGTTTGTGCTCTTGTTAGTCCTGAATCCAAATTGACAGGGGTTGAGTACATTGTGTGAGACGAGGTAGGAATAGATCTGTCTATGAATTAATTTTTCGAAGATTTTAGAAAGCATTGGTAAATTTGAGATTGGTCAATAATTATTCATGTCAGTTTGGTCACCTATTTTGTGGATTGGGGTGACCCTAGCTATTTTGAGAATTGATGGGAAGGTAGAAGATTCAATGGATTTATTGAATAATGCTGCTATAATTGGTGACAGTACCTGTGAAGCTTTTTTGTACATAAAGGGTGGTAAGCTGTTTATGTCTCCTGCTTTGTTCTTAAGGGTGTTGATTATGAGCGAGACTTCAATTGAGTTGGTAGAAGCTAGGAATAGTGTATCTGGGTAGGTGTTGGTGAGGTAGTCTGTTGGACGAGTGTTCGAGCTTGGGATTTTACTCGCTAGATTCTTTCCTATGGTGGAGAAGAAAACATTAAGTCTGTTTGCTGTCTCAGTTAGTGAGAGTAGGGGTTCGTCTGTTTTTGATAATTTGATGGTATTGTTTGTGGATATCTTTTTATTTCCTAGAATTGCAGATAGGGTTTTCCAGGTCTTTTTCATATCACCTTTTGCGGTCTGGAGTCTGTTCTCATAATACAATTTTTTGGACCTTCTTATCAGGCTAGTAAGGATTGATGAGTAGCGTTTGGATTGTTCTCTGGTTATTAGACCCCTTCTGTATTGTTTTTCATATTGGTGCCTCTTGTTTATGGATTTAAGGATGCTGGGTGTTAGCCAGGGATTGTTAAGTCTCTTAGCTGTGATCTGTTTAGTTTTTTTAGGACAATGTCTGTTATAAAGGTTGTGTGTTTTTTTAAGAAAGTTCTTGATGCATTCATTAGTATCTGAATATGTTTCTAATTCATTAAGCCAGTCAATGTTCATCATAGCTGATACAAAATTATTAACAGCTGATTCATTATGTAGTCTGAAGGTAACTTTTGCAATTTCTTGGGGCAAAATGCCTAGGTTAGTTATGAGAAAGGTAGGGTAGTGGTCTGTGGTGTTTTCTGTGATTATGCCTGATTTTAGAGGGGATATAGTGTTAGTCCAGATGTGGTCTAATAACGAGGTACTATTCTCAGAGATTCTTGTAGGTTTTGATATTGTTGGTAGTAATAAGCAGTTGCTCATAGTGTTTGTGAATTCAGTTACCTGTGGGTCCTGGTCATGTAGGAGATTTATGTTGAAATCTCTTGTGAGCAGCAAATGATCTTTGTTAAGGCTTGAATCCATTATCAGGTTTCCTAGTTTTTCACTAAAGTGGTGGATGTTTGACTGTGGTAATCTGTAGATGTTTATCACTGTGAGGGGTTTTTGCAGGTCTTTTGATTTAAATTTAGCTATAATATATTCTCCATGCTCATCCCTTGTGCAAGAGTTTTTGATACATTCAAGTTGATCTGTATAATATATTGCTGTTCCACCCCCTCGCTGGTCTGTCCTACAGTTGTGAATGGCTGTGTAACCTGGGATGGCATAGACACCTGTAGTATCAGGCTTTAGCCAGGTCTCAGTGAGTGTGATGATTGACATATTGGTCTGTAGGGATTGGAGTAGTGCTGTGAGGTCATCATAATGTTTGCTCAAAGATCTAACATTGTAATTGAAGATAGTTAAGTTATTGTTGGCTCTGAGTAATGTCTTTGCTTGATCTGCTGTGTAATAGTTACAGTTGCTGTTGGAATCATGTAAGTCATTTAATAATAGGTTGATATCAGGATCAATGCCTGTAATCATAGGATTTAGTGTGATTCTATAACTAGACTTGAGAACAATGGATTATGCTAAACTTAATGATATGGTACTAGATTAAAGTCTTACTTACTAATGGATTAATACAATTATGAGCAAGTGTTTACAGGAATTTTTCACAGTGATATAGGATATTTGAATAATGTTAATGATATACTAATTGAACTGGCAAATGAATGGTTAGAATAACTTCAATGACTAGTATTAAATTGATATGGAAATAAAAAAAAAAAAAATTTTGATTCAATATTACACTGGTTGAAACTTTTAGTTTATGAAAGGCAATAAGAGGTCAATGAATGCAAAGAGCTATTGAACTAATAGTAAAAATAGTTTTGACTAATATTAAAAGTAGTTTTGATCAAATTTTAAGTAAATAAAGTGACTGAAATTGGCTAATGGTAAAAGGTATTTATAAAATATAAGTAAATAATTGCACTTATTAGGTAGTTGCTTATAAAGGAAATATAAAGCAAGTCACATACACAATGAGGTAGTTGTTTGAATATAAGAATACAATTAAGCAAATAAAGTGACTGAAATTTGCTTATGGTAAAAAGGTATTTAAAAATAAAAGTAAATAATTGCACTTATTTGGTAGTTGCTTATAAGAGAAATATAAACTAAGTCACATACACAATGAGGTAGTTGTTTGATTATAAGAATATAAAAAATAGTAAAAAGGTTATAATTAAAATTTCAAGTAAAAAGTAATTACTAATACTGTAAATAGTTAAGGTTGGGAAATGGTAATGATAAATATGTATTAAAAATAAAAAAATAAAAATAAATGGTTACAGATAAGGAAAAAGATATATATATATAATAAAAAATAGGTTACACAATCATATTTAGTGGGAAATTTAATATAGTGAGGTAGCAGTTATTAGAACAAATATGAAGTTAATTACATTAATATACAATCAGTTTTGTGAGAAATATAAGATTGTGAGGTTGCAGTTACTAGTACAATTGTTGCACTAACGCAGACTAAGGATTAGGTCATTGAAGTTGATCAGTCTCTGTAAGGTTAGCATCTCGAAGGAAGTTGGACAGTTCATTTTCATTCGTGATATAGTAAGCACGGCCTACATTTGATTTCTTAACTAGATTTTCCCATCCCGTGTGAAGCACTGGTAGATTTTGTCATTATTCTCACGTTTAGCTTTCTTACTCTGTATAGGAGGTTCTGATATTTTTTTGTGAGACACTCGTTTACATAAAGATCTTTTTTTGCTCTAATTGATGTTTTAATCAGATCGGTTTTACTGTCTATCGTGTGAAATCTAAGCATAACACTCTTTTTTTTCTACCTTGTGTGTCAAGTAATCGTGATTCTGTTATCTCTGATGCTGGTACTACTACATTTAAGTGGTCTTTTATGGTCTGAAGAGCAGCATCTTTGCAGTTGGTATGGTTTATGCCACTTGGGAAGAGTGCACTGCCTGTGACTAAATAAACTTGCTGTCACTAAGTTCATGGTTCTTTTTATTTAAAAATACAATACTGTATTGAGTTAACTCCTCAAGGGAGGTTCCTTGATGCTGGAGAGGGGCTCTTTATCCAAGGAATTGGCCTTGTCCATCCCTTGGTTGGAGCCTAATTGCCTCTCAATCCCCATGCACTATATGACTTATGGGTTTAGCGCTTCCCTCTGATTATAACAGTGACTACATGCAATATTGTAATTTTAAATTCTAAGTGCATTTATTGTACCATGCAGTCTGTAATATATGTTAAATAACATTGTAAGCACTAAGTACTGTAACATATCTTAAATAATGTTGTGAGTAAAGGATTAAGTAATTAACTTAGCCTCCCAGTCTTTACCCAACCTAAAAATTTCTGTCTAATATTATATCATTATGATTACGGTATATTACTTTTACATTATTATTTTTATAGTTACTATCTGTTATTACTGCTGTTGGTGTTGCCATATATACTGTAGCTAGTATCAATACACTGTCCAGTGGTTTATGATATTCGGTACGTGCTTTCCTTTATAATGCAGAAGTACTATACGGTACTTCTGCATTTAAATGTTAAAATTATTATTAAGTATGCCAACGTTTATGAATAAATTTGTATTCTTATTATAGTATTGTATTTCCATTTTTTACTTTTCAGACTGGCCGTGGAGAAACTGGCATACGCTGGATGAACTCAAAGTTCTCATCAAAATAAACTAGCAGTTGTTCATCTGCTCAGATATGTGTCTTAGGAACCATACTTGAACAATCTTGTACCACAAGAATCTGGACAGAAGATATAGAAATTAAATACATTTTGTAGAAAATGCATAAAGCTTTTCACATATCGATTATAATATACAGTATTCAAAGAAATAAGTAATGCTTTGCACAAGTAAAATTGTGGTGTCTAAATGTGACTTCTTTTATAAATACTGTATGCTACATTACTGTATGTATTCTCTGCATAGCTAACTTATCATGCACTCTTACCATAAGGTTCTTGTATTCATCACAGAAATAGAGTATTACATTGTATTTTATTGGGCAAATATTTGAAGTTTATGAAAAAAAAAATATACTATTTTTAGAAAAAGCCTAAATGGTACTTCAAGAGGGTCCATCAGATACCAATGTTATTAACTACTATATATAATGATAAAAAAAAAAGGCAGTATATATATATATATATATGTATGTATAGAATTTTGTGAGATTAATTGACGAGTTTGTTTTCTTGTTGCTTTAAATATGGTTGGTGAAACAGAGGTCCGTCGGTCTGGCCGACGAACCATCAGACCAGTTGAATTTTGGAATTTTGAAAAACCAGAGGATGTAATAAGTGACAAGATTATTTATAAGCTGAGTGATTTAACCAGGTGCTCCGTTTATAATGAAATGTCTACAAAGTACCTCCATGAAGTGAGCAGTGCACCTTCACAAAGTAGCAAAAACAAAACTACAATAAGTAGAATAAGCAAATCTGCACACATTACTAATAGTCACGGACATGTTAGACATAGAGGCAAGTTAAAAACTTCTTCCATCGGTGCCCTTTCAAAAAGTCAGAACACAGTCCCAAAGAAAACTACCCATAAAACACATTCAAGTTTGAACGAAAAGATATTCATCACCCAGTGGTACAGGAGCACTATCCTAAAAAAGTGAAAAGAAAGAAAGCAGGTTCATGAGTCACAAGAGGAACTTACAACTGAAATTAAAAATAGTGAAGCAAATAAAAAGAATTTTTCATCAGAGATTTCCACACTCGAGTCAGGTGAGTTTCTCGGTTAATAATTAATCAGTACTATATACAGTATATTATATGATATATACTGCATTTATGCTCTGTGTAGTTATACCTAGTAACACTAGAAAGGAGAGTACAATCATAAAAAGGTATTGTCATGATGTAGTACAGTGGACCCCCGAGTTTCGTAAAAACTTCACTCCTGAAGTCTGCTCAAGTGCCCCTCTTTAAGGGGGGCTCCTTGACGTGGTAAAGAGGCTATCGGTCTGAGGAATTGGATCTTTTGGTCTTCTTCCTCAGACCGAACCTAATTACCCCCCAATCCCCCCTCCCTTTTCCCATCTCCCCCATCCTCCCTTTTCCCTTTCCTCCTCCTCCTCCTCATCCCTCCCTTATTTCCTTCCCAGTTTTACCCTGGGAGCTTCTCTCCTCAGGCATTCTAGTTCCTAGGTAGGGGGAAGGGTATCGTAGTCCATCCCATTCCGTTGAGGTCCTTGGCGGTGGTGTAGTTTGCCGTGGAATCTGGATCGCCTGGGGATGTCCCGATCCCTCTCCGGTCACCCGGGGGGTGGCTTTGGGTATCTTTCGGGCGACGGGTGTATCTCTGGTGGCCGAAGGCGGTATGCTTTGTGGCGGATATCCGGCCGCCCTCTCTTTTGTCCGCCGAGATGGCTCGGTGGATGTGAGGTTGCTATCCCGGATTGCTGGTTTACTGGCGTGAAGGGTAGGGTATGGCACGGGTTCCATGCAGCATCTGCACTACTTGCGGTGTTGAGGTCCTCTTGGGCACGGAGGGGGATTTGCGCTCCCTTTCATTCCTCCTAGGACCTATTCCTCCACGTTCCCCCTTTTTTTATTCTTTTTTTTTTTATTTTTATTTTCTTTTCTTTCTTTTTTTTTCTTAAAAATAAAAAGAAAGAAGTAACCTAACCATGGCTGACCCAATCCATGAACCCACTACCCCCGGGCCCCTTCCTGATACCGCACCCAGTACTGACCCTGCCTCGTTAACGGATGACTCTTTGGACACCTCTCATGCCCCTGTACCTCTTGCTGGTGCTGGTTCGTCACCTGCTTCAGGTACCAGGGTCCCGACTGGCCCTTTCGATACGTCTGACCTTCGCTCTTCTCTGACCTTGATTCCGGCTTCTCCCTCGACGGTGCGGCAATTTTCGAATCGCTCGCCCGTCTCCCATCGGACCACCCCGGTCCCACACAAAACGACCAAGACCCAAAATGACGATTCGACACTCCCTTCTCGTTCATCGCAGAAACGACCAGCTCGTCACGCACTCCCCTTAAACTCTCTGTTTCAAACTACTCAATGGACAAAGTTTTTTACTCTTCGTCCAACTTCTCCTAATACCTATCTTTCAGACCATAGTATTGGTAAGGCTCTGCTACGCCATGTTGGTCAAAACATCTCATTTCACGCTCAAGAGCGGCACTTGCATCATCACGGTCCAGAATGCTGGCCAAGCTCGTGATCTTTCTCTTCTTACGACCATTGACAATACACCTGTTACTATTGACAAGCACCATTCCCTCAATTCTTGTTGTGGTTCTGTCATTTTGCCCCACCATTGTCCAACGGAATTTCCAGACATGTGGTGATGACATTTTCGAGCAGCTTGAGCTCCAAGAACTCCCTATCCTTAAAGTTGACACTTTTGTCCTCCCAGCCAATGCGAAGACGTTATCCTTGCAATATAGCTCGTTAACGTTTGACTGCCGAGAACTGCCACCTTCGGTCTACATTGCAGGTCAACGTTTACAAGTTCGAAAGGTGACCCTACACCGCAGCAGTGTAGAAACTGCTGGCGTTTGGTCATCCAGCAAAATATTGCAGGTCCATGGCCGAATGCCCAGTCTGTGGTGCTGACGACCATGCCAGTTCTTCTTGTACTCTACCTCCCTCTTGCCTTAACTGTCATGAGGCACATCCTTCATATTCTCGTCGTTGTCAGGTTTACCTGAATGAGCGGAAATCCGTTGTCTCAAAGAGGCGGAAGGCTTCTCCTATGCTATGGCTGTCTCTCATCTTCGCCTTCAAGGGAAACTTCCCTGTATTTCTTATTCTCGCATTGCTAAAAGTCGCCCGCTTCTGGGTTTCCAACCCCTCCCCCCCTCTAAAGGTCTTCCCTGCCCCACCTTTTCTAACCCCTAGCCCCCTCTTCCTCTACTCCCTTCATCTTTTCCCAAAAATTGGCTTTTTCTATCCACCTCTACGGGGGATTTTTTGCTCCCCAGTTTTCCTTTTTGGGGTCTTTTGCAGACCCAAAACCCCCGGGATCGGGTTTTTAGGCCCAATTTTAATTCATCGGTCCCTTTCCGTAACCTTTAAAAAAATTTCCTTATACGACTGGTTTTCCCAACCCAGCCATGTCCCTTTTTCCCCTTCATTACACAGCACCCCCTTCCCTTTAATAAGTGGATACACTCTGTTCTTTAACCCCCCCTTCGGGCATTGTCTATCCCAGATTTGATTTTCTGGTTTTTCCTTCCCCCCCCCTTTTTTATTGGATTTTAACCCACCACTTTCTCGGGGGGGGTCCCCGTACTCCTGGCATTCAGTTGGGGGCATTTCTTGCTTCTCTTCCCCCCCATGTTTTAAATAAATCTACCCATTTGATCCCAGCCATTTTTTCCCACGATCTTTCCATCTGCCTTCATCAATTGTCCTTACTTCCCCCGGCTTCCCCCCGGGGTTTAAACAGCGATCATTTCCCAAATCCTAAAGTCCCCCTGTTTTTCCACCTCTGCCCCCCTGAAATTTGAGGGGAAAAAACCCCTTTTAAAACTTACTCCCTTTATGAGGTTCCTCCCCGCCCCAAAGATGATTTTTTCATCTTTTTTCCCCCATCTTCACAGCCCACTTTCCCCATTCCTCAAACCGGGGGGGAACATCCTCAAAGGGGTCCCCTTGGGGGGTCTCCTGTGCTCGGGCAGTGCTTTTTAAACGCGCGCATGGGGCAGGTATGGGAAACAGAACCACAAAAGACTTTATTTTGCAGAAGAGAGCTTGCTCGCCGTGTCATACGGATGCTAAACGACTTGCTGGCGAGATTACTTTTTACTGTCATTTTGGCTTCCCCGATGAGTGCAGTCAAGAAAGTGCGGAAAATTGGGGGAAATTCCCCCGACCCGGTCCTGTTCTTCAGGTTGCTGGTGTCGATCCCCCCTTTCCTTGCCACTGAAATTGGTAATCATCCGTCCGCATTTCTCAGGGCCCACCCTGCCCCCCTTTCTTCTAAGTCTGCCAGTTAAAGCCCTTGATTTTTCTTCTCTTAGAAGAATCCAAAATTTTTTAAACCTTAAGAACTGGGGGAAAAACTTGTTCCCATCCCATTTGGGCCGAAGCATACACGTATGCCAGAAAATCAGTCTGCTCTTACTGTCCTCTTAATACTTTTTTAACTCATAGGGGAAGGAGTTCTTCCCCCGCTGTAAAATCTTTTTTCTCCCCCAAAACCCCGGTACTAGGGGGGTTTCCCCTCACCCCCCTCCCATCGCTTTTCCCCGTGCAATTTGAAAGGGTGGAACGCCCCAGTTAATGGGCTTTGATGGGGTTTTGAGACTCACAATAGTCTCCCCCCCAGTCAATATGGCTTCCGTAAGGGCCGTTCTGCCATTGCCCCCCTTCTGGCTTGGATATATATTAATGCCTTCGAATAACCTTTGGGGTTTCGCATCTTTTATAGAAGGTTATGACACAATTTTGGGGTTAAATTTTGGGCCCCCGGCCCCCCCTTGGCCCCCGAGGAAACCCCACCATTTTTCAAAGGCCTTTTTAACTGACAGACATTTGGGCCCCGGGTTTAAATTTTGCCCCCCGAAGCCCAAAACAAAGGGGTTTCCCCGGGGGTTTTTCTGAGCAAAATTTTTCTGCTTGCTTTAATGGGGATCTTTCTCCCACCCCAAAGGTCCCCTCTTTTGGCGTTTTCTATATTTTCAGGTGCTGACTGTCACCTTTGCAGTTTTCCCCCATATCAACCAGGTTTCTGATTGGGCCCCCTCACGGGTTTAAATTTTCTATGGCAAACTCATCAAATTCGTTTTCTGGCCAGTGGTCTCTGATCATCCATTGACCTATTGGGGCACGATCCCAGAACTGATACAGTCAGGTTTTTTGGGGCCCCCCCGTTTGACCGCAGTTTTTCCCGGAAACCCCATTACCCCCTTGGGGGACTTTCAAAACCCGGGTGAACCTCCTTAAAACCCCGACATCTTTCATGGGGCTGTCGTAAATCCCTTCGCCCCCATTCGGCCTAATTTTATCGAAACCGATTATGGTGACCAGATATATTGGCCTCCTGCCACTCTTTTAAATTAATCCCCCCCCTCACCCCGGGGGTTTCGCTTTTTCCTTTCTTTTCGTTCTTCCCGGTTGAGAGCCCATGTGAAGCGAACATTCCATCCTTGTCTGATCGTCGAGATGCACATTTTATTGCTATTATTTCCCCCTTGACCCCCAATCCTTCCATGTATAGGTTGTTACAGATGTTATGGCGCTCTTTTTTGTTCGGGGCCCCCTTTACTTCATCCCTTTTTTTCGTCACATTCCCGTGTCTTCCCTTCGCTCCCACCTCTATTTCATTGGGGATCCCTTTCCCCCCTCCCTTGGGAATTCCCCTTTTTCCCTCTGCTTTCCTCTACCTTGCGCAGCCCTCCTCGGCGGGTTCTGCTCTTTTTTCTAGACCACTTCCGTTTTTATTCCCATGCCATCGCAGTATCACCGATGGTTCAAAGTCATCTGACGGGTGGATTGACAGTGTTTCCGGAAGCGTTGTCGAGGGGTCTATTCCCCCCGGTAAATTTCGGCTGTTTTTTGCCCCTTTTTGGCCTTATCCGTTGCATCATGCCTGAGTCACCCCCGGGTCGTTTCAGACTCCCCGTGCTTTACAGGCTATCCGTAAAATTGATCACCCACCCCCTAGTTCTTTATCCATTTGTTACGCCGTATCTTTACAAGCATAAAGATATTGTTTTTTTTGGGGCCCCCGGGCATGTTGCACAGGGCAATGAACAGGCAGACACTGCTCGCGGTCAGCATCATGACCCCCAGTTTCATAGGGTGTTCCTTTCACGGGGTATTTTCGGGGATTTCTTACCTTCGCACCCTTGCAAAACGCTTTGACCTGCTGAATAACAAACTTCATTCTATTAAACCGGTTATAGGTTTCTGGCCTTCTTCTTTTCCCCAAATTTGGGTTGGGAGACTACCCTCCCGTCTTCGTGGCCCCCTCTCTTACTCAGGGGGATCTCAGGGGAGGCTCCCTGCCCCCTCTGGGGCTTTTTGGGGGGTTCCGTGTCTTTGCATATCCTGGGGGCTCCCCCCTCTATAAAGACAGAGAATTTACCTTAAACGCGTCTTGCTCTGCGGCCCTTTTTTTCCTTTCCCTTTTTTGCAGATGGACCCTCCTTTAAACCCCTGACTCTCTTGTTGTTTTTTGACAGAAACTGACTTACTACACAAACCTGAAGATTTACCTCTAGCACCCCTCAGCCCTTTTACCTCGATCTCTTGCACCCTCCTCCCTGCACTCCCGGGGTCATCTAACCCCATACCCCACAACTCCTTCCCTTCCCACCCCCCCTGCATCCTACAACCTGCACCTCCCCTGGGTTTAGAAATTATAATAAAAATGCCCCATGCCTTTCCCCGACAATTTACTCCCTTAAGGAAAAATGTCATAGGTTATTTCACCCCCCAAAAATTTTAAAGCACTTAAATTTTTTCTTACATAAATGTAGTTTCCCCGGGTGTACGTAACTGGGGGGGACCACTGCGGGGGCCCTCTCCGAGCGCCCCCTAAAATTATGTAATTTTTTTTGTAGGTGCTTTTGAAAAGTTTTTTTGGGGTTAAATGATTTTTAAATTTATTATTTCTTATGGGAACAAATTCCTTCATATCCATTTAAAATCGCGGGACAATTAATTGTAGATCCATTTTTAAAAGTGAGAAAAAATTGGCCAAAAATGCATATATGTAATACATACTTAAAATTTTAAAAATTTTTTTTGTCAGCTTATAGTATGGAAAAAATATTGAAAAAATTGAATAAATGAAAAAACATGACCCGGTTTAAGGGTTCTTTTTTGAAAAATCGTTTTGGTTTTTCGATTTCGTGAATCATAAACTGGCTCGTGTTTGAACCCATTAGACCTGTCCGCCTGCTCCGCGCCGCGAGGACGCCCCCGGGGAGCTTGTTTACCATTAGAGAATTTCCCCCCAGCTTTTTCAAAATTTCCCCAAAACTTTGGGGTTCTTTTTTTTTTTAGTGATTTCCTGTGAAATAAGTCACCATGGGTCCAAAAAGTTCCTAGTGGCCCCCCGGGGAAAGAAAGTGAGGAACACCATCAACTGAAGAAAGAGATTATAAAAATATGAGAGTGGCATATGTCAGTGATCTTTTGGTTTAAAAAAAACCCCATCTATTCAGCTCTCCCCTGGAAAAAAATGAGATAAGGGCTAATGTTAAAAAAGGGGTTGATAGTTAAGAAAAATAGATCGAAAACGGGGGATGAGGTTGAGAAGTTTTTTGGGGGATCAAAAAAAAAGGGGAAAGCGGGTGATAGTATTTCCAGGCAAATTTTTTGGAAAAGGCAAAATTTCGAGATCTTGTCAAGACAATGCCTGCAACCAGTGGTAGGCGAGTTTTAAGCCAGCAAAGCTGGTTTTACAAAAGAAACGAGGGGATACAGTGTTGTGAGCTGGTGAGGCAGCGCTCAGCAAACCAGTGAAAATTTTAGGAAATTTGGGGTTTTAGAGGCTGAAGTTCCCCCCCAAAAAGTGTTTAACGGGTAAAACAGGCCTGTTTGGAAAAAAATGCCCAACAGGACCTTCATTACTCAGGGGAAAACCCCGGGGCCCCTTTAAAGACAGGCTAACTCTTTTTATGTGTGCCAATCCAGTGGTGATTTTAAAAAGAACCTTACGGTTATCAGTCAGAAAATCCAGACCCTTCAAGAAACACATGTTGAAAGAATAGTTTGTGTGTGCATTGGAAGGCAAAACCAAGGGTGGGGGACTGAGATTTTCAAGGAATGGGTGACTGGGGGGTTTCCCCGGGGAAGAAAACCTCCTGGAAAAAAAATTTGGGGCTCAAGTGCCTCCTGGTACTGGCTTTTTCTCCTCCCCTTTGGAAAGTTTTTTTTCTGACAAGTTCAATTTTTTCAAGTGAACCTTGTCCTAAACCCTCCCTCATCCGCCCATGGACCAGCAGGTCATTGCAAACTTAAGCTTACCCAAAGCAGTGTTTCAGAATGCTTTAATGTGACCAAACAAAATTACCTAAGAGAGTTCTGGAAAGATCCCAAATAATTATCCCTTTTGGTAGGTTGGGAGGAAGTGACTTTGGACTTTGAACCTGCTTGGAGACCACTGGGGGTTGTGTTGAAAAAGGATTTTTTAAAGGGTTTTGGGTGACCCTGACCCTGGGGCCCTGTGCCTGTTGTGGAAGATATTGTGGCATTGGGGCAGCCTGGGGTTGGAGGGAGGGGGGGGGTGTGGAGAGTTGGGGGGGGGCCCGGGTAGTGCAACAACTGAAGAGCTGAAGACCTTCATCTGGGGAAAGCAACAACATGGGGGTTTTGTTCCCAAAAAGGGGGGGGGAGGGAGAGAAGGAGGGCCCTCTTAGGCTTAAGGAGATTTAAAAGTGGAATGAGTTGGCTTTGTTTTAAAAACACCCCTGAGGCTGGAAATGGCCTTTGTGCACCACTTCAGTGACAGAGCCATGTTCCTTTTGGGGAAAAAAGGAACCGCCCGAAACGAGGAATGTGGACAGTTCTTTCCCCGGAGGGGTCTTGACCTTGGGCCCGGCATTAAAGACAAAGAAAAAGTAACCCCAGAGGGACTTTTCCGAGTCCTTTTTGGGGGGTTTCCCCTTTAACCACTAACACCCCCCCCGTCATAACCCTTCCAGATTTCAACTCTTCAATAAAAATAAATGTATATATATATATTTTTTTTTTTTTTAAAATCGGCCCCATTCCCCCCAAGGCAGGGGGCCCAAAAAAAAAGAAAACCCTTCATATTCACTCCATCCTGTTTGCCAGAAGGGTGTTTTACACTAAGTTATAAAACTGCAACTTAACCCCCCCTTTCCCAGGTCCGGGGCACTGTATTTCCCCATCCCAGAACTCAAGTGGGGCCTGCCGGTTTCCTAACCCCTTCTTTTTTTTTTTGCTCCCCCAAAAACAGTAAAGTTTAAAAAAACCATATGCCTCCATTCACCCCTATCAAAACCCACACATGCTTGCTGGAAGTCAAACCCCCCTGCACAAAATTTCCCTTTTT
Organism: Cherax destructor; assembly: GCA_009830355.1. Taxonomy (NCBI): domain Eukaryota; kingdom Metazoa; phylum Arthropoda; class Malacostraca; order Decapoda; family Parastacidae; genus Cherax; species Cherax destructor. The sequence goes on from WNWK01024317.1 coordinate 28,942, forward strand.
CCCCCCCAACCCTTTTTCCCCACCCTACCCCCCTTCCCTCCCCGATTTATACACCGTCACTTGTCTGCCCCTTTTTCATGTAAACCCCCAAACAACCCCTCCCCGCTCCCCTGGACAATCTTTTTTTAAAAACCCCTCCCATTTCCCCAAACCCCTTCCCCCTTAAAATTAACCCCCTTACCTCAGACATACATCTCCACTGCCTCCAGCCTTCTTCTTTGGGGGCATTATCCCCCATTTTTTCCACCCATATAAGAGCGGGGGAAAATTCTCCTTATTTTCCCTTTCTTCCAAGACAAGGCTTTTTTCCACAGACCAATGCTCCACTCACCCCCTTTTTCCCCCAACAATTTATATTCCCTTTTTTCCCCCGCCCATCCAATTCACTCCCAAAATCTGTTTTTTTCCCCCCCTTTTTCCCTCCAATCTGATATCCAACTTTTCACCATTCTTTTTTTTTCCCATCACCTTACTCTTTCCTATATTCACTTTTTAAATTTTTTTTTTTACACACCCACCAAACCCCCCACCAACCTCTGCACCTCTTAGAATCTCCCAAAGACAGTGTCATCAGCAAAACAACTGTGAAACTCCCCTTTGTATTTGCCCTTTTTTTTTAGCCCAAACCTCTTGCCAAGACCCTCGATTACCTCTTACAACCCCCCCTATAAATATATTGAAAAAACCCGGGGGCATCACACCCTTTCTGGCCCACACTGGGGAAAAAGTCCCCTTCCCCCTCCCTCCCCCCTAGCCCCCTTCCTCTTAAAAAATCTTCCCGCTTTCAGCCTTCCTCCATTCCCCAACCCCAAATCTGCCACATTGCCCCCATCCCCTATCATCGCCTTTTCCAAACCCTAAATCCAAAAATCTTTTTCCCCTTTCCAAATACTGTTCACCATATGTTTCCCGTAAACACTTGGTCTAAAACCCCCCCACCTTTTTTAAAACCCCTTTTTTATTATATATATATATATATATATA
>WNWK01024318.1:0-29924 GCA_009830355.1 Cherax destructor
GAACGGATACATTCTTGAGAACAGATACATATGAACGGATACATTCTTGAGAACAGATACATATGAACGGATACATTCTTGAGAACAGATACATATGAACGGATACATTCTTGAGAACAGATACATATGAACGGATACATTCTTGAGAACAGATACATATGATCAGAGACATACATGTGAGCAGATAGATACATATGAACAGACAATACACATAAATAAAAAGTTAGTCATGAATAGATAGCACAGTTCCTGAAACGAAATATAAAATACTCTTGTTTACACCGTGAACATTGTTCACCTCTGGTAACTATGACATTGTTGACAAGTGAACTTGTTAGGTTGATCAAACAAACTGTCTACTCTTATGTAGTAAATTATGTTCTATCTTTCCTCAGAATTTGTATATAATATTTGCGTTGCTGCATAAATGTTTTGTAGAAAACTTAAGCACGTAAAAGTAAATAATCATTGTAATAATATAAGTGAAAATAACAAAATAAATATAAAAAAGTGAGGTGCACTTGAGGTAGACTTGAACAGCTGACCCAACTGTCTGTGGTGATTGATGACGCAACTGTCTGTGGTGATTGATGACGCAACTGTCTGTGGTGATTGATGACGCAACTGTCTGTGGTGATTGATGACGCAACTATCTGTGGTGATTGATGACGCAACTGTCTGTGGTGATTGATGACGTACCTGTCTGTGGTGATTGATGACGCAACCTGACCACCTCGTCTCCTTCTATCATTTTTTTTTCTAAAATTTTCTTTCAGCTTCTGTTATCTTAATGTCAGTTACAATATAATCTTAAATTAAACTGTCTTAAGAGATTTTTACTAGACAGCGGCAACACAATTTTGCATTCATGATTTTTACGTCCTCTGAAATAATGATATATTATTGTTCATTATTTTTATGTTTCATATTCTGAACAGTAATAAAAGTCATGATATTTGTTGACGACAATGTCATGGTAATGTATGTATAGAAGTCTTATACTTTAAACATTGTATTTTATAAAGTTCAATAACAATTTTGATGTTAACACATTCTCAATTTACTGAAAATCAGGAAAAATATTAATGCAATAATTGAATCCAGATTTAAATTGAAAATTTAGGAAAATGTCTGGAACATGTTTGGAACATGTCTGAAACATGTCTGAAACACGTTTAAGAAAATGTCTAGGAACATGTCACGTACAGGAATATTAACTAAACTTACTGATGGAAACACAAAGTGGGTAGACTTGTGTTACATGTCAGAAAAACGTAAACTACAACATCGAAGATATAAAGGCTGAAGCTGAAGACACAATTTGGCTGTTATTTCATGAACATGAAAAAGCTGTTCTAAGATGCATTGTGCACTGTGCACACTAAGATGCACTGTGTACACTAAGGTGCACTGTGCACACTAACAAACTTTGAACGTAACTAACAGAAACTTCGTGACAAAAATGTGATCACAGTGTGTGATTTAAATTTCACTCAGATTGTCTGAAATGTTTCACTTGAAATCTTGAGTCTTGCGACTTGCTGGGTTAAGTCTAGACTGTTTTTAAAACAGTTTGTGAGTAACTCAACAAGGTGTTGACTGGTGTGACTTGACAATCTTTCATCTACATCAAGTGTTGCCAGACAAAGTGTGTAAACAACATATATTCGCCACAAAAATAACGTCACATGAAAGCTGTTATAAGTGAATATATCAAAGACTGAACAACACTTGGCGAAGAAGATCCCACATTAAAATTAATAAAGAAGGTAATATAAACATATGGTTATTGTTTATAAATATTTGTTTATTAATTTAATTTCGTTCGTCACATTGTCGCAAAAAATACATCAAATAGAGGTGTAATAAAATGATCTCAGGAGAGTAAGAGGAAAAGAAAATAGAAAGAAAGGTAGTGTTTTACCTGGTGACCATCAGGGCCCAGAGCTGGATCTCACAGTGTTTTACCTGGTGACCATCAGGGCCCAGTGCTGGATCTCACAGTGTTTGACCTGGTGACCATCAGGGCCCAGTGCTGGATCTCACAGTGTTTGACCTGGTGACCATCAGGGCCCAGTGCTGGATCTCACAGTGTTTGACCTGGTGACCATCAGGGCCCAGTGCTGGATCTCACAGTGTTTGACCTGGTGACCATCAGGGCCCAGTGCTGGATCTCACAGTGTTTGACCTGGTGACCATCAGGGCCCAGTGCTGGATCTCACAGTGTTTGACCTGGTGACCATCAGGGCCCAGTGCTGGATCTCACAGTGTTTGACCTGGTGACCATCAGGGCCCAGTGCTGGATCTCACAGTGTTTGACCTGGTGACCATCAGGACCCAGTGCTGGATCTCACAGTGTTTGACCTGTACCATCAGACCCAGTGCTGGTCTCACGTAGTAGGCTGTGTCAAAGGGTAATTACTCACTTTGTAATTACTAACTGACAGTAATTATTTGCGTTACCATTAACTGTTGTTAAACTTTACAATACTTTTCCTCACAACTTTTCCTGAGTTCATAACACAACTTAAACACACAGTAAAACAATATTTCTGAACTTTCATCTCTGCTTCTTTCTAACTTAAGACAGGTTTCGCACGATTTTAATTTGTTTTATGACGAATCAATGCAACTTTTAAGTAAGTTTCAAACTAAAAATATATTATTAGCATCTATGAAGAAAGGGTTTTTTATATATGTAACTGCGCTATGGTTTTTAGACGGAATCAGCTAGACAACATCACCATAGTGTCCTAGACAATACATGAACATTATCACCACAGCGTCCCATGAAATACATGGTACATTATCATCAAGTGTCCGCAATACATGGTATTATCACCACAGCGTCCAGCAATACATGGTACATTATCACCACAGTGTCCCAGACAATACATGGTACATTATCACCACAGTGTCCCAGACAATACATGGTACATTATCACCATAGTGTCCAGACAATACATGGAACATTATCACCACAGTGTCCCAGACAATACATGGTACATTATCACCACAGTGTCCCAGACAATACATGGTACATTATCACCATAGTGTCCCAGACAATACATGGTACATTATCACCACAGTGTCCCAGACAATACATGGTACATTATCACCATAGTGTCCCAGACAATACATGGTACATTATCACCATAGTGTTCCAGACAATACATGGTACATTATCACCAAGTGTCCAGACAATACATGGTACATTATCACCACAGTGTCCCAGACAATACATGGTACATTATCACCACAGTGTCCCAGACAATACATGGTACATTATCACCAAGTGTCCCAGACAATACATGGTACATTATCACCACAGTGTCCAGACAATACATGGTACATTATCACCATAGTGTCCCAGACAATACATGGTACATTATCACCATAGTGTCCAGACAATACATGGAACATTATCACCACAGTGTCCCAGACAATACATGGTACATTATCACCATAGTGTCCAGACAATACATGGTACATTATCACCATAGTGTCCAGACAATACATGGTACATTATCACCATAGTGTCCAGACAATACATGGTACATTATCACCATAGTGTCCAGACAATACATGGTACATTATCACCATATGTCCCAGACAATACATGGTACATTATCACCATAGTGTCCAGACAATACATGGACATTATCACCACAGTGTCCCAGACAATACATGGTACATTATCACCACAGTGTCCCAGACAATACATGGTACATTATCACCACAGTGTCCCAGACAATACATGGTACATTATCACCATAGTGTCCAGACAATACATGGTACATTATCACCATAGTGTCCAGACAATACATGGTACATTATCACCACAGTGTCCAGACAATACATGGTACATTATCACCATAGTGTCCAGACAATATATGGTACAGTATCACCATAGTGTCCAGACAATAGATGGTACAGTATCACCATAGTGTCCAGACAATACATGGTACATTATCACCACAGCGTCCCAGACAATACATGGTACATTATCATCACAGTGTCCCAGACAATACATGGTACATTATCACCACAGCGTCCCAGACAATACATGGTACATTATCACCACAGTGTCCCAGACAATACATGGTACATTATCATCACAGTGTCCCAGACAATACATGGTACATTATCACCATAGTGTCCAGACAATACATGGAACATTATCACCACAGTGTCCCAGACAATACATGGTACATTATCACCACAGTGTCCCAGACAATACATGGTACATTATCACCATAGTGTCCAGACAATACATGGTACATTATCACCACAGTGTCCCAGACAATACATGGTACATTATCACCATAGTGTCCCAGACAATACATGGTACATTATCACCATAGTGTTCCAGACAATACATGGTACATTATCACCATAGTGTCCAGACAATACATGGTACATTATCACCACAGTGTCCCAGACAATACATGGTACATTATCACCACAGTGTCCCAGACAATACATGGTACATTATCACCACAGTGTCCCAGACAATACATGGTACATTATCACCACAGTGTCCCAGACAATACATGGTACATTATCACCATAGTGTCCCAGACAATACATGGTACATTATCACCATAGTGTCCAGACAATACATGGAACATTATCACCACAGTGTCCCAGACAATACATGGTACATTATCACCATAGTGTCCAGACAATACATGGAACATTATCACCATAGTGTCCAGACAATACATGGTACATTATCACCATAGTGTCCAGACAATACATGGTACATTATCACCATAGTGTCCAGACAATACATGGTACATTATCACCATAGTGTCCCAGACAATACATGGTACATTATCACCATAGTGTCCAGACAATACATGGTACATTATCACCACAGTGTCCCAGACAATACATGGTACATTATCACCACAGTGTCCCAGACAATACATGGTACATTATCACCACAGTGTCCCAGACAATACATGGTACATTATCACCACAGTGTCCCAGACAATACATGGTACATTATCACCATAGTGTCCCAGACAATACATGGTACATTATCACCACAGTGTCCCAGACAATACATGGTACATTATCACCACAGTGTCCAGACAATACATGGTACATTATCACCATAGTGTCCCAGACAATACATGGTACATTATCACCATAGTGTCCAGACAATACATGGTACATTATCACCATAGTGTCCAGACAATACATGGTACATTATCACTATAGTGTCCAGACAATACATGGTACATTATCACCATAGTGTCCAGACAATACATGGTACATTATCACCACAGTGTCCCAGACAATACATGGTACATTATCACCACAGTGTCCAGACAATACATGGTACATTATCACCACAGTGTCCCAGACAATACATGGTACATTATCACCATAGTGTTCCAGACAATTCATGGTACATTATCACCATAGTGTCCCAGACAATACATGGTACATTATCACCACAGTGTCCCAGACAATACATGGTACATTATCACCATAGTGTCCCAGACAATACATGGTACATTATCACCACAGTGTCCAGACAATACATGGTACATTATCACCACAGTGTCCCAGACAATACATGGTACATTATCACCATAGTGTCCCAGACAATATATGGTACATTATCACCATAGTGTCCCAGACAATACATGGTACATTATCACCATAGTGTCCCAGACAATACATGGTACATTATCACCACAGTGTCCAGACAATACATGGTACATTATCACCACAGTGTCCCAGACAATACATGGTACATTATCACTATAGTGTCCAGACAATACATGGTACATTATCACCATAGTGTCCAGACAATACATGGTACATTATCACCATAGTGTCCAGACAATACATGGTACATTATCACCATAGTGTCCAGACAATAGATGGTACAGTATCACCATAGTGTCCAGACAATACATGGTACAGTATCACCATAGTGTCCAGACAATACATGGTGCAGTATATGATAACTTATGTACATGACAGATCACAACACAAGGTCAAGAGGAAAGAAGTGGAAGAGGCGGCAGAGATCAGGTCAAGTCACGAGTGTTCTGAAGATTACCACATTTAACAATGTATTGAGAAAGACAGGAATATACAGAAACAATTCCAGGACTAAGAGTTATACTAGGAAAGTTGTATATGAGAGCTGATTCAACTAGACGACGTCTTCGAAGGCTAGAAGAAGCGTAGATAGTTTAATTAATGGTTAGACGCTGTTGAAGCAGTAGAAACAGCACAGGCAACAGTATCAACAACAACAGTAGCAGCAGAAGTAGCAACAACAAGAACAAAACAAGAACAGCAGCAACAGAAGCAGCAACAGCAGCAGCAGCAGCAACAACAACAACAACAATAGAAACAGTAGTATCATAAGGAAGTGAAAAAAAAAGTTTGATGGTTTAACCAGACGAGAGGAACTATGTTGTAATTATCTAGTGCAGGGACGACCAGTGTGAGGGACGACCAGTGTGAGGGACGACCGGTGTGAGGGACGACCAGTGTGAGGGACGACCAGTGTGAGGGACGACCAGTGTGAGGGACGACCAGTGTGAGAGACGACCAGTGTGAGGGACGACCAGTGTGAGGGACGACCAGTGTGAGGGACGACCAGTGTGAGGGACGACCAGTGTGAGGGACGACCAGTGTGAGGGACGACCAGTGTGAGGGACGACCAGTGTGAGGGACGACCAGTGTGAGGGACGACCAGTGTGAGGGACGACCAGTGTGAGGGACGACCAGTGTGGAGGGAGACCAGTGTGAGGGGCGACCAGTGTGAGGGACGACCAGTGTGAGGGACGACAGTGTGAGGAGCGACCAGTGTGAGGGCGACCAGTGTGAGGGACGACCAGTGTGAGGGACGACCAGTGTGAGGGACGACCAGTGTGAGGGGCGACCAGTGTGAGGGACGACCAGTGTGAGGGACGAGTGTGAGAGACGACCAGTGTGAGGGCGACCAGTGTGAGGGACGACCAGTGTGAGGGACGACCAGTGTGAGGGACGACCAGTGTGAGGGACGACCAGTGTGAGGGACGACCAGTGTGAGGGACGACCAGTGTGAGAGGACGACCAGTGTGAGGGACGAGTGTGAGGGACGACCAGTGTGAGGGACGACCAGTGTGAGGGACGACCAGTGTGAGGGACGACCAGTGTGAGGGACGACCAGTGTGAGGGACGACGAGTGGCTGACTTAGAAGATCTAGAAGACTCTGCTGTCTCTAGGAGGTGAAGATGACTGAGGTTTTGGGGAGGAAGTGAAGGTGACTGAGGCTCTAGTGAGGAAGTGAATGTGACTGAGGCTCTAGTGAGGAAGTGAATGTGACTGAGGCTCTAGTGAGGAAGTGAAGGTGACTGAGGAAGTGAATGTGACAGGGCCTCTAGTGAGGAAGTGAATGTGACTGAGGAAGTGAATGTGACTGAGGCTCTAGTGAGGAAGTGAATGTGACTGAGGCTCTAGTGAGGAAGTGAATGTGACTGCCAGTGGCTAAACTGGCTAGGAAGTGAATGTGACTGAGGCTCTAGTGAGGAAGTGAATGTGACTGAGGCTCTAGTGAGGAAGTGAATGTGACTGAGGCTAAAGTGAGGAAGTGAATGTGACTGAGACTCTAGTGAGGAAGTGAATGTGACTGAGGCTAAGTGAGGAAGTGAATGTGACTGAGGCTCTAGTGAGGAAGTGAATTGACTGAGGCTCAGTGAGAAGTGAATGTGACTGAGGCTAAAGTGAGAAGTGAATGTGACTGAGGCTCTAGTGAGGAAGTGAAGGTGACTGAGGCTCTAGTGAGGAAGTGAAGGTGACTGAGGCTCTAGTGAGGAAGTGAATGTGACTGAGGCTCTAGTGAGGAAGTGAAGGTGACTGAGGCTCTAGTGAGGAAGTGAATGTGACTGAGGCTCTAGTGAGGAAGTGAAGTGACTGAGGCCTAGTGAGGAAGTGAAGGTGACTGAGGCTCTAGTGAGGAAGTGAAGGTGACTGAGACTCTAGTGAGGAAGTGAAGGTGACTGAGGCTTTAGTGAGGAAGTGAAGGTGACTGAGACTAGTGAGGAAGTGAATGTGACTGAGGCTCTAGTGAGGAAGTGAAGGTGACTGAAGCTCTAGTGAGGAAGTGAAGGTGACTGAGGCTCTAGTGAGGAAGTGAATGTGACTGAGGCTCTAGTGAGGAAGTAAAGGTGACTGAGGCTCTAGTGAGGAAGTGAAGGTGACTGAGGCTCTAGTGAGGAAGTGAAGGTGACTGAGGCTCTAGTGAGGAAGTGAAGGTGACTGAGGCTCTAGTGAGGAAGTGAAGGTGACTGAGGCTCTAGTGAAGAAGTGAAGGTGACTGAGGCTCTAGTGAGGAAGTGAAGGTGACTAGAGAGCTCTAGTGAAGAAGTGAAGTGACTGAGGCTCTAGTGAGGAAGTGAAGTGACTGAGGTCTAGTGAGAAGTGAAGGTGACTGAGGCTCTAGTGAGAAGTGAAGGTGACTGAGGCTCTAGTGAGAAGTGAAGGTGACTGAGGCTCTAGTGAAGAAGTGAAGGTGACTGAGGCTCTAGTGAAGAAGTGAATGTGACTGAGGCTCTAGTGAGGAAGTGAAGGTGACTGAGGCTCTAGTGAAGAAGTGAAGGTGACTGAGGCTCTAGTGAAGAAGTGAAGGTGACTGAGGCTCTAGTGAGGAAGTGAAGGTGACTGAGGCTCTAGTGAGGAAGTGAATGTGACTGAGGCTCTAGTGAGGAAGTGAAGGTGACTGAGGCTAGTGAGGAAGTGAATGTGACTGAGGCTCTAGTGAGGAAGTGAATGTGACTGAGGCTCTGGATGAATCTTATTGTAGCCAGCTGACCCAGTGGGTTACACACTGGCTTGGAGGTTTACGACTCACTTGCTATGGATTCTAACCCCACAACAAGTGACAAACTCTGGTTTGACACACTTAGTTATCAAAATATCATACTAAATTATCCGGGTGTCACACTAAGTTATCCAGGTGTCACACTAAGTTATCCAGGTGTCACACTAAGTTATCCAGGTGTCACACTAAGTTATCCAGGTGTCACACTAAGTTATACAGGTGTCACACAAGTTATACAGGTGTCACACCAAGTTATCCAGGTGTCACACTAAGTTATCCAGGTGTCACACTAAGTTATCCAGGTGTCACACTAAGTTATCCAGGTGTCACACTAAGTTATCCGGGTGTCACACTAAGCTATCCAGGTGTCATACTAAGCTAACAAGAATATTTTCATTACTTGTGACCGAAAAATATAAAGTTTATGTAAATGTTAAAAGTTTAGAACCTGAGAATGAAATTCAGTGAGATGCTAGCTCCTGACCCCGTGTGTATGTAATCACCTAATTGTTGTTGCAGGGGTCGAGACTCAGCTCCTGGCGTGTGTGTGTGTGTGTGTGTGTGTGTAGAGGTATGTGTGTGTGTGTGTGTGTGTTAGTTACCATTTTGTCCTAGGCACATGTCGATTAGACACTAGGCCTGTTGTATATATGTGTGTGTGTGTACGTGTATGTAAGGAAACACTTCGAAATGTTTATGCCCCACCGGGAATTGAACCCGGCCCCTCCGTGCGTGAAGCAAGACCTTTACCCACTAGGCCACAGCCGACCTGTATGTATGTGTGTGTGTGAGTGAGTGAGTGAGTGAGGTGAGTGAGTGAGTTAGTTTAGGGGTTAACGGATTCACTTCCTGCCAGCCTCATGGGCTCTAGTGTACCTTTCTTAAGTTAAAGTATAGAACAGTGGTGGGCAAGTTGGTCCATAAGACGAGCTACGAATAATACTTTTCATACATTTTTGAATGTTCAAGAGCCACAGAAAATATTTTAAAATTGTATTTATAAATAAAAAATACAACTATATAGTAGTCCTCACCAATGCAGAATATGTTGAGTCTCTGCTCGTTGAAGACTTTGATTGAATCTTCATTTTTGTAGTTAGTAGTTTAAAATCTGGCTGGTAGGATGTCACAGGTGTTCTAAGACGCTCAGTGAGGTGACTGTTAGTGAAGATAACACTATGTTCTGACTCGGTAAATTTCATTACAGAGAAGAAAGATTCACAACAGAAAGTTGTCCCAAAAACAGAAAGTAGTGGGAAGCCAGTTTTCTGAAGACTGGGACACTTGGCTTCTGGGATTTGTTTCCAAAAGTCAGTTAGAGATGAGTTTTTATGTACTAACTTCAAACCCACATCTCAATAAGCTCTGTTTCTATTGAAGCAACAGCCGAGGCAAAAGATGCAACAACAGAACATCCATCGTTGATGACATCAATCACTCAAGATGCAACAAAAGGACCTCCATCGTTGATGACATCAATCACTAAAAGTGCAACAACAGAACATCCATCGTTGATGACATCAATCACTAAGATGCAACAACAGAACATCCATCGTTGATGACATCAATCACTAAAGGTGCAACAACAGAACATCCATCGTTGATGACATCAATCACTAAAGGTGCAACAACAGACATCCATCGTTGTTGACATCAATCACAAATGCAGCTTTAACTTTTTTAGTTTCTCAAACCTGTTCTCAAGACCATTATAAAGTGTTTCTAAGTTTCCTTCGTATTGTTTCACTTTACTGTCTTTAATTTCAACATCAGGAAAAGTGTCAGGTTCTTAATTTAAGGTTGGGAAAGTGATCAAATTTCTTTGAAAATCATTATTTTGATCAGAAAACTGACTGGGCAAGTTGTGTAATAACTTTGTTTCTTCCTTGAAGTGCCAGATTTAAAATATTGGAAGTGATCCATTACATCTGTAAACAACATCAGATCACTGTAATTTGTTCGTGATTTTCTAGTTGTGGGTATTTCTTTCATTTCCTTCATGAAAACAATGATTGGTACAAAAATATCAACAAACTTATTCAAAAGACTGGTAGTTGACAGTCATCTTACAATACAGTCACTTGACTTGTCTTAAGCTTCAGATCCTCAATAAAATTTCCTAAATTCACGGTGAGGTTCTCACACTTGTCACAATGAAATTCACAATTTTTTAAAACCCAATTTAAGACACTGTTGAGCTTGAAGTGTTTACTTACTAAATTCTCAAGGTGGTCGACACATTGGATACAGATACATTCAGGATAGTTAAGATCATGTGTCAATTGCCCAACTAGGCCAACATTTTGATCTACCACAGCTGGTACTCCGTCTGTTGCAATACTAAAAGTTTATGTAATGGTAGTTGAGCATTTAATAAAGATTGTTAAGTACATTTTTGATGTTAATACCTTCTGTTGTTTCCTTTAAACTTATCAGGTCTAAAAATTCTTCTTTTACATTTCCATCGTTTGTAACATAGCGAACAAATATAGCCAGCTGAGGCGTATGTTGAATGTCTGTAGATTCATCCAATGTTATGCTGAAAGCAACGCAGCTCTTCAGATCACTCTGCAGTGAACCTACGATTGTAGAACTAACTTCAGAAATGTGTCTTTCAGTAGTGAGGAGGGAGATAGGAATTTGTTCTACCAAACTATCAATCTCAATCAATCTTTGATTGATAGCTCTATCATTTTATCTATCAATCTCTAATTAATAGATAAAGTACAGGTAGACTTTATGAATCCCTGACGGGTAAATAGAGTCCTGGTAGACTTTATAAATCCCTGATAGATTGATAAAGTCCTGGTGGACGAAACGTCTTCTCAGTAAATGCCAGACTTAACTTACTGTCTTATTCACACATGTCGGGATATTGTACCACTGATTTACATTTATGTGCGAGTATGTGATACAGAGAACTGAATGTGTGGTGTATGTGTAGGTTGCATATGTGGAGATACGTAAATGTGGTTGAAAAAAATGTGGGTGTGTACACCTGTGGATCTTTGCATAAGATGAAAATAAAACCTATTAATAACAAAAAAGAAAACTAATTAACACGTACAGGTTTTTTCACGGAATTAGATAAATAGATAAACACTTGGACACTAATCTTCCTACAATAAAACATTCACAAACACAATTACTTAGCAAAATAATTGAGAATAATGTATTTACTATAGAAACACAATGCAACATAAATAGAAGTCCAAAATTTTCTTTAATTAGCCTCTCCTGGGTGGGTGAGCTGTGTGGCAGCTTGGTCTCGTCTAGCTGGTGTACGGTCGTGGCTGTCTTGTCTTGGGCAGGTGTAATTTCCACTGGACGAGTTTCTAGTGTCACTCAGAATTTCCACCCACCTGGTACTGAGGTGCCTACTCGAGTGGACAGCCACATGGGACCTAGAGACTCCTGGAAGGCACTGATCGGGAAGGCACCGCTGACTCTGGGAAGTGGGAAGGAGTCCACCTGAGGTGACACAAGTGGACTCTGGAGACACTGATCCGGGAAGGCACCGCTGACCTGGTAAATGGGGAAGGGAGATCATCTGGAGCGACACAGATGGATTCCTGGATACATGAACCTGGGAAGGCATCCTGTTGAGGCTGACCTTGGGAAGTGGAAGGAGACATCGGGGAACGGATGGATTCCTGGATACATGAACCTGGGAGGCATGAATACAGCGTTGAGGCTGACTTGGGTATGGGGAAGGACATCCGGCGGTAGACGGATGGATTCCTGGATACATGAACCTGGGAAGCATGAATACCGCTGACTTTGGGAAGTGGGGAAGGAATCCACCTGAGGTGACACAGTGGACTCTGGAGACACTGACCCGGGAAGGCACCGCCAACAGTAAGTGGGGAAGGAGACATCGGGGCGAACGGATGGATTCCTGGATACATGACTGGGGAAGGTTGTTGTTGAGCTGACCTTGGGACGTGGGAAGGAGACATCTGGAGCGAACGGATGGATTCCTGGATACATGAACCTGGGGAAGGCAAGAATACAGGTTGGTGAGGTTGACCTTGGGGAAGTGAGGAAGGGGAAACATCTGGAGGCGGACGGATGGATTCCTGGATACATGAACCTGGGGAAGGCTGAGGCTGGAAGGCAGAAACGAGAACACAGAGAGGCGAGCCTGACCTTAGGGAAGGGGAGACATCCGGGGGCCCACGGATGGATTCCTGGACACATGAACCTGGGGAAGGCGAGGAGGGTGGACCTTAAAGACGAACCACTGGCCTCCACGTGGCAAGGTCTGGTAACTCAGAGATAACTCTGAGGCTGACAGTGGTCGCAAATAATAATAATTAATTTTTAATTATAAATAGTGATTTTTAATCTGAATTAATGTTATGTAATATAAATAATGTGTAATGTAAGTATACACACACACCAATCGACAAGTGCCTTTGCAAACCTGTTCAATCATTCACAAAGAAGGCATACACACAAGCAAAAATATACACAAGCAGACAAATACATACATACACAAGCAGGCACAGTACACACAGACCCGCACACACACAAGCAGGTACACACACACACACACACACACACACACACAAACCCACACGCATTCATTCTCTCGCGCGCTTACGAACAGAAACACACACACACATCCTGCACAAACACACGCACACACATTCCACTTTCTAAACCGAATGCAACATATATACATACACGTGATCTCATTTGCATACTTACAGTATATAGAAGACCTCCATTGTTAGTGATGTCAGAATGTGGGAAGTCTGAGACATTTGTGGATCAGACAATGAGAAAAATTTCATGAATTATCTTAAGAAAAGTAAAGAGCAGCCTTAAATAATATATATACACGTCTGACTCACTAGTCACTTCTCTCACCTCTATATTGACAGGGAAAACATTCATCATCTCACACACCAAATAAAGACTTTCTGGGACAAATATACGAGTAAAATGTATTATCTAGGGAGACGCCATCTCTTGGCAAAAAAAAAAATTATTGGTTGGTGGTACAAGGTGACTAGCTTGCGTCTCTGTTAATGTCAGGTCTCAGTTGTGCCAGATATTATCACCAGGTTTACGTAAGACTCTAAAAACTGAGATTAAATTAAGCATAATTTAGTGTTCCATAACATTCATGGTGTAAAACATACTACGATTCATATATCGCAATACTTGACAATATAAAGGAATATCGGAGACATTAACAAAGAGGCAAGCTACCCACCTTGTAGGGAAACCAACATTGTTTTTTTTTTCCAAGAGATGGCGTCTCCCGAGATAATACATTTTACTCGTATATTTGTCCCAGAAAGTCTTTATTTGGTGTGAGAGATGATGTATGTTTTTCCTGTCAATATAGAGGAGGTGAGAGAAGTGACTAGTGAGTCAGACGTGTATATATATTATTTATGGCTGCTCTTTACTTTTCTTAAGATAATTCATGAAATTTTCTTCATTGTTTGATCCACAAATGTATCAGTCTTCCCACATTCTGACAATAGTCTGTCAGGCCTCAGACCATTGTCAGGCCAAGGAGGTTGTGAGGTGACATGAGCTCCAGGATGTTGTGAGTGACATGAGCTCCAGGATGGTATGGTAGGAGTGTACATGAGCTCCAGGAGGTTGTGAGTGACATGAGCTCCAGGAGGTTGTGAGTGACATGAGCCAGGAGTTGGGGACATGAGCTCCAGGAGGTTGTGAGTGACATGAGCTCCAGGAGGTTGTGAGTGCATCAACTATAACAAACAATAATTCTTATAATGAGAATAACAAGAAGGAACAATACCGTGACTGGAACAATACACACACAACCCGCACACAGAAGAGAGGAACTTTCCACGACGTTTCGGTCGACTTTGACCATTTACAAAGTCACTAACAAAAAAGAGAGTATATATAGGGCAGCAGACAGGGACGGGACGAGAGATGTAGTAGGAAAGGAAGAAGAGAAGTAGTGGTAGAGGTAGTAGCAGTAGTAGTAGTAATAGTGGAGTCAGTCAAAACTAAGAAAGAGAAGCACTGCAAGGGAGTTAGAGGCCCACAAAGGGTAGAAACAAGAACACACAGGGGAAGAGGGAAATAATAATAATAATGGACCAAACACCCAAGGCAGAAGAAAGAAAACCCAAAGGAGAAGAGGAAAGGTTTTCTTCTTCTCCTTGATTGGTCCATTAGTATATTTGTCCCTTGTGTTCTTGTTCCTACCTCTTGTGGGCCCTAGCTCCCTTGGGCAGCTCCCTTGCCTAGCTCTTTGCTGCTCCTCTTCTCTCTATCTACTGACTACTACTACTACTACTACTACTACTACTACTACCTCACTACTTCTTCTTCTTTCCTACTACTCTTTTGTCTGTCCTGTCTGCTGGCCTTATATACTCCCTCCTCTCCTTTTTTGTTAGTGTGACTTTGTAAATGGTCCAAGTCGACCGAAACGTCGTGGTACTCTCTCTTCATGTGCGGTTATGTGTGTATAATGGAATGCCAAACTCTACGAATATTTAATTAATTAATTAAAAATAACAATTTTACAACATATGCTAACTATTTTATAACAGCTTACACAGTAAAGTGTAATAATAATAATAATAATAATAATAATAATAATAATAATAATAATAATAATAATAATAATAATAATAATAATAATAATAATAATAATAATAATATTAAACACGTGAGAGTTGTGTCTCTCAGCGTATATATGAAGTATTTACGTTAATCCCAAGTTTAGAGATTAACATTTTAGTAACTGGTTGTGAACAGGTTACATACAGTGTTATTAACTGTGGTGTAGCAGACAGACTTTATACACATCACAACACAACGTATGGTAGAGAAAAAAATACAAAATAGCAGAGAGGAATTTACACCAAAACAAGCTTCTTCTTTCAATAGTTCCCTTCTACAACTTTGTAAATAACAAAAAGTCACAATACCATGACTGGAACAATACACAAATAACCCGAACATAGCAGATGTAGCTTACCACGACACTGCTTGCTCTTGACACTGCTCGCCTTAATT
The DNA here is from genome assembly GCA_009830355.1 of Cherax destructor. Lineage (NCBI taxonomy): Eukaryota > Metazoa > Arthropoda > Malacostraca > Decapoda > Parastacidae > Cherax > Cherax destructor. Next base: position 15,861 of record WNWK01024318.1, read on the forward strand.
CACTTCATTCTTTAATGGACTCAACTCTTTTGTCCCAATTGAACTATACTACGAAGACTGTCAATGCAATTACCTGACTCAGATTCTACCTGATCACATTACCTGACTCAGCACCACCTGACTCAGCATTACGCCGCATCCACACAGCATTCTCCTACTATACCTATATACTGTGAACTTTATCCGTAGATCTGTTTGACTCGATAAACCCCTCGTGGCGAAACTCATAGATCATTATACTGCTTAGTGTTTATTTCCATTGTGTCGTTTTATACCATTTATTTCCATCTCAGACAGTCCTTGGTCAAAATTCTCCCTTACTGTGTTACTAATCTGTCTTGTGTCACACTCTCCAAGCATTAACTCGAACTTCTTGGTTTTGGTCTCTCCTATGACCCTTCACCTGCCCCTCGCGCTAACATTGACCTGATTAGCTTTTTTGATTCCTGTCGTCAGTCTCGCTCTCGTAATCTTCCTGACTTGTCCACTTGTCGTGGCGCTCTCTTCCTGCTCTGGATAGTCTGTTGTCTAAAATTACCACCTTCTCGCCGCTATAAAGCTTGCCTTTCTTCTCTTAAATCTAACACTAACATTGTCATCCTCTCTTCTGACAAAGGTAATTCGGTAGTTATCCTTGATCGCGAGGATTACCTCCGTGAAGCTGAAGTCTTGATCTCTGACTCAAGTACCTACACTCCTCTCGTTTCCAACCCTCTTGATCTCATCAAGAGAACTTTCAACAAGAAACTAAGGACTCTCCGACCTCTGTCCTCCTAACTTTGACCTTGTTCAACGTTTTCGTGTCATTTGTCCCTCTCTGCTTTATTTCTATGTTCTTCCCAAAACTCATAAACCTGATATTCCTCTTCGTCCCATCATATCCTCAAGAGTTTGTCTCATATTCTCTAGCTTCTTGGCTGGCCAAAACCCTCACTCCCTTTCTTGGTACTTTTTTCTCCTGCTCACCTTCGTCACTCTCAAGACTTCATGAAACGTGTTCGCTCTCTCTCTCCCGACCTGTAAGATGCTTAGTCTTGACGTTGAGTCCCTCTTCACTAATGTCCCTCTTGATGATATCCTCAATTTTCTCAGAGAGAAGGTCAATGAAGGGTTACTTCATCTCCCTATACCTACTGATGTCTTTCTTGATCTTATCCGCCTTTGTGTGGACTCTAATTCCTTTTTCTTCCAAGATAAATATTATTCTCAAACCTTCGGTGTCGCTATGGACTCTCCTCTATCTCCTGTTCTTGCTAATCTTTATATGGAATACTTTGAGACTGTTCTTCTTCCCACTATTGATGTGCGACCTCCACTTTGGCTCCGCTATGTTGATGACATCTTTGTTCTTTGGCCTCATGACTCTAGTCTCTTCCAACCGTTTATTGATGCCGTTAATAATCTTGCCCCTTCCATTAAGTTTAAAGCTGAATGGGAATGTAATTCTTTTCTTCCTAACCTTGATGTTTATGTCCACCGCTCAGATACAGGTTTTGTTTTTTTCCATGTACCGCAAGCCTATGCACAGTGGCATGTATATTCACTAATTTTCTTATCATGCTTCCTCTGTCAAGAAAACTGTTCTTATTTCTCTTTCTCTGTCTCTCGCATTTGTGATCCTCAGTTCCTTGAATCGGAAATTTCCACTCATCGTAATTCATTTTCTCGTCTTGGCTTCCCTTCCCACCTGCTGAACCAACTTTCTTCTCTCACAAACTCTACTCTTGTGAACTTTCCTCTCCTCTGCCTTCCTATATTTCCATCCTTTCTAATCTCAACAACTTTCTCCGTTCCTTAGACATCAAACTTACTTTTCGCCAGACTAACACTCTTCACACTAATCTAGTTCATAACTCTCCTCCCTCTATAGATGCTCCTGGTGTCTACTCTATTTCTTGTTCCTCTTGTTCTCTTCAGTACTTTGGTGAAACTGGCCGTTCTCTTTCTGACATTCTCAAGGAACACAAAAGCAGTGTTAGGCCGACACCAACAATGCTCTCTTCTGTCATGTCAGAGATCACAGTCATCTTATTGACTGGTCTTCTGCTAAAACTGTCTATCCTACTTATGGTTTTCACAGTCGCCGTCTGGTTGAATCCTCCATTAAACACAACTTGTATAAATCTTAGTCGTGGCGTTGTCTCTGTAGATGTCTTCCTTTCCCATTACATTGTTAAATGCTCCAAACTTAAGAACACTCGTGACTTAACCTGATTCTTTTTTCTCCTTTCCCTCCCCTTTTTTTTTTTTGTCTTTTTTCTTTTTTGTTTTCATTTTTCTGCCTTGGGTGTTTGGTCCTTTATTTTTTCCCCCCTGTGTTTTTGTTCCTCCCTTTTGGGGGCCCTAGCTACCTTGTGGGTTTTGCCCCTTTTTGGGGGCCCCCAGGTCCCCTTTTGGGGGCCCCCAGTCCCTTTTGGCCAGTCCCCTTCATCTCCCTTTTTTTGTCTTACTATCTACTACTACTACTACTACTCTCCCACCACTGCAACACTACTCTACTACTACTACTGCCCCCCCTCCCCACTACACCCCCACACCACTCCCTACCACCCCGCTCCACGCCACACCCCAACCCTCCCCACCCCACTCCCACCACTACCACGCCCCACCACCCCCCCCCCCCCCCACCCCCCCCCCCCCACCCACCCCCCGCCCCAGCCCCCCCAACCCCCCCCCACCCCACCCCCACCCCCCCAAGCCACCCCCACCCCGCCCCCCCCGCCCCCAACCACGCCCACCCCCCCCCAAACCCCCCCCCCGCCCCCACCCCGCACCCCCCAGCCCCCCCCCACCCACCCCCCCCACCCCACCCGCCACCCCCCACCGCCCCCCACCCCGCCACCCCCCCCACCCCGCCACCCCCCCCCACCCCGCCCCCCCCCCCCCCCCCCCCGCCCCCCCCCCCGCCCCACCCCCCCGCCCCCCCCCCGCCCCCCCGCCCCCCCCCCCGCCCCCCCCCCGCCCCCCCCCCCCACCCCCCCCGCCCCATGCCCCCCCCCACCCCCCCCCCCCACTCCCCCCTCCCGCCCCCCCCCCCGCCCCCCGTCCCCCCCCGCCCCCCGCTCCCCCCCCTGCCCCCCCCACGCCCCACTGCCCCCCCCACCCCCCCCGCCCCCCCCCCCCCCTCCCCCCCTCCCCCCCTCCCTCTCTCCCCCACCCCCTTTCCCCCCGCCCCCTCCCCCTCCCGCCCCCCCCCGCCCCCCCCCCGCTCCCCCCCGCTCCCGCCCCCCCACTCTCCCGCCCCCCCTGCCCCCACCACCCCCCCACCCCCACCCCCGCCCCCACTCCCCCCCCCCGCCCCCCCACCCCCGCCACTCCACCCCCGCACCACCGCTACCACTCCCCCGCTCTACTACTACTGCTACTACTACTATGCTTTTTCCACAACCTCTCCACTTTCTTTCCTTACCTCCTTTGTCCTGTCCCTGTCTGCTGGTTATATATACTCCCTCCTTCTTCCTTTCGTTATGTGACTTTGTAAATGGTCGAAGTCGGACCGAAACGTCGTGGTAAGCTGCCCTCTCCTGTGTGCAGGTTTTTGTGTACAACTGTGTCCTTTTCATTACTTACCGGTGTTGTGTCATAAGTGTCTACAACACATCACTCAACATTCAGTGAGTAAACATTCATACATCTCAGTAAAAATTGCTAGAAAGTTTTATATCCTCATTTTTGAGAGAGTGAATGAAAGCACTGAAGAACAATTAAAACAATTTTCAGCAGTCACTTGCTAAAGGGCAGCTGGCAGAGAGGTCAAAAGCTGGTGCAGTCCCGTCCTTTACGAAAGGTGACCAACTGTGTCGCTGACATTCATAGTAATTGCAGAAGATTATGAAAAGAATAGTGGAGCACCTGGAATGTAGTTGTTAATAAATACAACTAACATGGTTATAGGATGGTAAAACCTACCTTACAAACCTGCTAAAGTTCTATGACGAGGTTAGAGAAGTGAAGCAAAAGAAGAGACAACTGGCCGGACTACTTCCTAGTTGTGAACTGTAAGAAGGATCTTGATGCAGTTGTTGATACACCTTGATGCTATCAAGGTGAACTGTAAGAAGGATCTTTATGTTGTTGATACCTTGATGTCTATCAAGGTGACGTAAGAAGGATATGATGCAGTGTTGATGCACCTTGATGTCTATCAAGGTGAACTTGTAAGAAGGATCTTGGGTGGGAAGTTGATGACCTTGATGTCTATCAAGGTGAACTGTAAAAGGATCTTGATGCTAGTTGATGAACCTTGATGTCTATCAAGGTGAACTGTAAAAGGATCTTTGATGTTTGGGTTTATAACCTTGATGTCTATCAAGGTAACTGTAAGAAGGATCTTGATGCGTGGGGGATGAACCTGATGTCTATCAAGGGACTGTAAGAAGGATCTTGACGTGTTGATACACCTTGATGTCTATCAAGGTGAACTGTAAGAAGGATCTTGATGCAGTGTTGATACACCTTGATGTCTATCAAGGTGAACTGTAGAAGGATCTTGATGCAGTGTTGATGAACCTTGATGTCTATCAAGGTGCACTGTAAGAAGGATCTTGATGCAGTGTTGATACACCTTGATGTCTATCAAGGTGAACTGTAAGAAGGATCTTGATGCAGTGTTGATACACCTTGATGTCTATCAAGGTGAACTGTAAGAAGGATCTTGATGCAGTGTTGCTGCACCTTGATGTCTATCAAGGTGAACTGTAAGAAGGATCTTGATGCAGTGTTGCTGCACCTTGATGTCTATCAAGGTGAACTGTAAGAAGGATATGATGCAGTGTTGATGCACCTTGATGTATATCAAGGTGAACTGTAAGAAGGATCTTGATGCAGTGTTGATGCACCTTGATGTCTATCAAGGTGAACTGTAAGAAGGATCTTGATGCAGTGTTGATACACCTTGATGTCTATCAAAGTGAACAGTAAGAAGGATCTTGATGCTGTGTTGATGCACCTTGATGTCTATCAAGGTGAACTGTAAGAAGGATATGATGCAGTGTTGATACACCTTGATGTCTATCAAGGTGAACTGTAAGAAGGATCTTGATGCAGTGTTGATGCACCTTGATGTCTATCAAGGTGAACTGTAAGAAGGATCTTGATGCAGTGTTGATACACCTTGATGTCTATCAAGGTGAACTGTAAGAAGGATATTGATGCTGTGTTGATACACCTTGATGTCTATCAAGGTGAACTGTAAGAAGGATCTTGATGCAGTGTTGATGAACCTTGATGTCTATCAAGGTGCACTGTAAGAAGGATCTTGATGCAGTGTTGATACACCTTGATGTCTATCAAGGTGAACTGTAAGAAGGATCTTGATGCAGTGTTGATGCACCTTGATGTCTATCAAGGTGAACTGTAAGAAGGATCTTGATGCAGTGTTGATGCACCTTGATGTCTATCAAGGTGAATTGTAAGAAAGATCTTGATACAGTGTTGATACACCTTGATGTCTATCAAGGTGAACTGTAAGAAGGATCTTGATGCAGTGTTGATGAACCTTGATGTCTATCAAGGTGAACTGTAAGAAGGATCTTGATGCAGTGTTGATGAACCTTGATGTCTATCAAGGTGAACTGTAAGAAGGATCTTGATGCAGTGTTGATGCACCTTGATGTCTATCAAGGTGAACTGAAATTGTATCTCCGAGCGTATTTTTTTATAATTTGCATTACACTGAGGTCGATTTAGATCATATTCTGTATATAAAAAACGAAAAAATAATATGAACTATACAAGTTAGAACTGTCTGGCGGATACTTGACCTGTTGACCAGACTCACTGTGACGCTCGATGACCTGACCTGGTCACCATGCTGACTGCTGACCAGACTCACTGTGACGCTCGATGACCTGACCTGGTCACCATGCTGACTGCTGACCAGACTCACTGTGACGCTCGATGACCTGACCTGGTCACCATGCTGACTGCTGACCAGACTCACTGTGACGCTCGATGACCTGACCTGGTCACCATGCTGACTGCTGACCAGACTCACTGTGACGCTCGATGACCTGACCTGGTCACCATGCTGACTGCTGACCAGACTCACTGTGACGCTCGATGACCTGACCTGGTCACCATGCTGACTGCTGACCAGACTCACTGTGACGCTCGATGACCTGACCTGGTCACCATGCTGACTGTTGATGGTTATTTTACCTTTTTTGTTGTAAGAAATATTTCATGTTAGATCAAACACAATCATGTTCTAGACATGAATCCTGATGATGGCGATTTATTGGTCACCGAAACATTGATTGGTCCTCAAATATCCAAAAAATCTAAGTCTTTCCTACTTTCTATGAATTATATTTCTTCAAGTTGAATTATCATATATGTGGCGCCGAATAAGCAGAATCGTCGGTGAGTTGGGCTTAAAAAACAACTGGATTTTTTGCCAAAAGAAACGTCATAAAAATTGTTTTATGCAAAAAAAAAAAGTATCAACTAAATTCTGTCTCAACATAACGAGAAAATAGATATAACTGAATTTTAATTAACATTAAATAAATTTAATCTGATAAATGTGATGAGGAAAATAAGGCAAAAATAAATTAGCTGGGGTCTTAGCCTGATCCTTATACAGGTTACCAGGAACAGTAACACTCAGGTGACCTACTCTTGTAGCAAGCAACACTCAGGTGACCTACTCTTGTAGCAAGCAACACTCAGGTGACCTACTCTTGTAGCAAGGAACACTCAGGTGACCTACTCTTGTAGCAAGGAACACTCAGGTGACCTACTCTTGTAGCAAGGAACACTCAGATGACCTACTCTTGTAGCAAGGAACACTCAGGTGACCTACTCTTGTAGCAAGGAACACTCAGGTGACCTACTCTTGTAGCAAGGAACACTCAGGTGACCTACTCTTGTAGCAAGGAACACTCAGGTGACCTACTCTTGTAGCAAGGAACACTCAGGTGACCTCTTGTAGCAAGGAACACTCAGGTGACCTACTCTTGTAGCAAGGAACACTCAGGTGACCTACTCTTGTAGCAAGGAACACTCAGGTGACCTACTCTTGTAGCAAGGAACACTCAGGTGACCTACTCTTGTAGCAAGGAACACTCAAGTGACCTACTCTTGCAGAAAGGAACACTCAGGTGACCTACTCTTGTAGCAAGGAACACTCAGGTGACCTACTCTTGTAGCAAGGAACACTCAGGTGACCTACTCTTGTAGCAAGGAACACTCAGGTGACCTACTCTTGTAGCAAGGAACACTCAGGTGACCTACTCTTGTATCAAGGAACACTCAAGTGACCTACTCTTGTATCAAGGAACACTCAGGTGACCTACTCTTGTAGCAAGGAACACTCAGGCGACCTACTCTTGTAGCAAGGAACACTCAGGCGACCTACTCTTGTAGAAAGGAACACTCAGGTGACCTACTCTTGTAGCAAGGAACACTCAAGTGACCTACTCTTGTATCAAGGAACACTCAGGTGACCTACTCTTGTAGCAAGGAACACTCAGGTGACCTCTTTTAGCAAGGAACACTCAGGTGACCTACTCTTGTAGCAAGGAACACTCAGGTGACCTACTCTTGTAGCAAGGAACACTCAGGCGACCTACTCTTGTAGCAAGGAACACTCAGGTGACCTACTCTTGTAGCAAGGAACACTCAAGTGACCAACTCTTGTAGAAAGGAACACTCAGGTGACCTACTCTTGTAGCAAGGAACACTCAGGTGACCTACTCTTGTAGCAAGGAACACTCAGGTGACCTACTCTTGTAGCAAGGAACACTCAGGTGACCTACTCTTGTAGCAAGGAACACTCAGGCGACCTACTCTTGTAGCAAGGAACACTCAGGTGACCTACTCTTGTAGCAAGGAACACTCAGGTGACCTACTCTTGTAGCAAGGAACACTCAGGTGACCTACTCTTGTAGCAAGGAACACTCAGGGGACCTACTCTTGTAGCAAGGAACACTCAGGTGACCTACTCTTGTAGCAAGGAACACTCAGGCGACCTACTCTTGTAGCAAGGAACACTCAGGTGACCTACTCTTGTAGCAAGGAACACTCAGGCGACCTACTCTTGTAGCAAGGAACACTCAGGTGACCTACTCTTGTAGCAAGGAACACTCAGGTGACCTACTCTTGTAGCAAGGAACACATAGGTGACCTACTCTTGTAGCAAGGAACACTCAGGTGACCTACTCTTGTAGCAAGGAACACTCAGGTGGCCTACTCTTGTTGCAAGCAACACTCAGGTGACCTACTCTTGTAGCAAGGAACACTCAGGTGACCTACTCTTGTAGCATGGAATACTCAGGTGACCTACTCTTGTAGCAAGGAACACTCAGGTGACCTACTCTTGTAGCAAGGAATACTCAGGTGACCTACTCTTGTAGCAAGGAATACTCAGGTGACCTACTCTTGTAGCAAGGAACACTCAGGTGACCTACTCTTGTTGCAAGCAACACTCAGGTGACCTACTATTGTAGCAAGGAACACTCAGGTGGCCTACTCTTGTAGCAAGGAACACTCAGGTGACCTACTCTTGTAGCAAGGAACACTCAGGTGACCTACTCTTGTAGCAAGGAACACTCAGGTGACCTACTCTTGTTGCAAGCAACACTCAGGTGAATTACTATTGTAGCAAGGAATACTCAGGTGACCTACTCTTGTAGCAAGGAATACTCAGGTGACCTACTCTTGTAGCAAGGAACACTCAGGTGACCTACTCTTGTTGCAAGCAACCCTCAGGTGACCTACTATTGTAGCAAGGAACACTCAGGTGACCTACTCTTGCAGCAAGGAACACTCAGGTGACCTACTCTTGTTGCAAGCAACACTCAGGTGACCTACTATTGTAGCAAGGAACACTCAGGTGACCTACTCTTGTAGCAAGGAACACTCAGGTGACCTACTCTTGTAGCAAGGAACACTCAGGTGACCTACTATTGTAGCAAGGAACACTCAGGTGACCTCTTGTAGCAAGGAACACTCAGGTGACCTACTCTTGTTGCAAGCAACCCTCAGGTGACCTACTATTGTAGCAAGGAATACTCAGGTGACCTACTCTTGTAGCAAGGAACACTCAGGTGACCTACTCTTGTTGCAAGCAACACTCAGGTGACCTACTCTTGTTGCAAGCAACCCTCAGGTGACCTACTATTGTAGCAAGGAATACTCAGGTGACCTACTCTTGTAGCAAGGAACACTCAGGTGACCTACTCTTGTTGCAAGCAACACTCAGGTGACCTACTATTGTAGCAAGGAACACTCAGGTGACCTACTATTGTAGCAAGGAACACTCAGGTGACCTACTCTTGTAGCAAGGAACACTCAGGTGACCTACTATTGTAGCAAGGAACACTCAGGTGACCTCTTGTAGCAAGGAACACAAATATGAGAGATAAGTTGTGTAGTCTGAGTATTGTCCCTGATAACCTAAGTACCTATTGTCCAGCCTCTGTTCACCTGAGTACCTGTGGACCAGGCTGTGTTCACCTGAGCACCTGTGGACCAGGCTGTGTTCACCTGAGCACCAACAGACCAGCCTCTTGGTGTTATCGGTAGAAAAGTTTTCACTTTAAGGAAAAATAAACACATAAGCAGTATAATGTGATCCTTTATTGACAACGTTTCGCCCACACAGTGGGCTTTATCGAGTCACAAACAGATCTGTTTGTGACTCGATAAAGCCCACTGTGTGGGTGAAACGTTGTCAATAAAGGATCACATTATACTGCTTATGTGTTTATTTTTCCATTGTATTGTAGTTATTATTGAAAGAATTAAGAGTAAGACAGAAAGCAGGATATCAGATGAACAAGGGGGCTTTAGGAAAGGTAGGGGGTGTGTAGACCAAGTGTTTACAGTGAAACATATAGGTGAACAGTATTTGGATAAGGGTAAAGAGGTTTTTGTGGCATTTATGGATTTGGAAAAGGCATATGATAGGTTGGATAGGGGGACAATGTGGCAGATGTTGCAGGTGTATGGAATAGGAGGTAGGTTACTGAAAGCAGTGAAGAGTTTTTATGAGGATAGTGAGGCTCAAGTTAGAGTGTGTAGGAGGGAGGGGGACTATTTCCCAGTAAAAGTGGGCCTTAGACAAGGATGTGTGAGGTCATCGTGGTTGTTCAATATATTTATAGATGGGGTTGTAAGAGAAGTGAATGCGAGGGTCTTGGCAAGAGGTAAGAGGTGTGGGGTTAAAAGATAAAGAATCAAATACAAAGTGGGAGTTGTCACAGTTGCTTTTTGCTGGTGACACTGTGCTTTTGGGATATTCTGAAGAGGAGTTGCAGAGGTTGGTGGATGAATTTGGTAGGGTGTGTAAAAGAAGAAAATTGAAGGTGAATATAGGAAAGAGTAAGGTGATGAGGATAACAAAAAGATTAGGTGACGAAAGATTGGATATCAGATTGGAGGGAGAGAGTATGGAAGAGGTGAATGTATTCAGATATTTGGGAGTGGACATGTCAGCAGATGGGTCTATGAAGGATGAGGTGAATCATAGAATTGATGAAGGGAAAAGGGTGAGTGGAGCACTTCGGAGTCTGTGGAGACAAAGAACTTTGTCCATGGAAGTAAAGAGGGGAATGTATGAGAGTATAGTTATACCAACACTCTTATATGGGTGTGAAGCATGGGTGATGAATGTTGCAACGAGGAGAAGGCTGGAGGCAGTGGAGATGTCATGTCTGAGGTCAATGTGGTCTGAATATAATGCAGAGAATTCGGAGTTTTGAAATTAGGAGGAGGTGCGGGATTACCAAAACTATTATCCAGAGAGCTGAGGAGGGGTTGTTGAGGTGGTTCGGACATGTAGAGAGAATGGAACGAGACAGAATGACTTCGAGAGTGTATAAATCTGTAGTGGAGGGAAGGCGGGGTAGGGGTCGGCCTAGGAAAGGCTGGAGGGAGGGGTAAAAGAGGTTTTGTGTGCAAAGGGCTTGGACTTCCAGCAAGCATGTGTGAGCGTATTTGATAGGAGTGAATGGAGACAAATGGGTTTTGATACTTGACGTGCTGTTGGAGTGTGAGCAAAGTAACATTTATGAAGGGATTCAGAAAACCGGCAGGTCAGACTTGAGTCCTGGAGATGGGAAGTACAGTGTCTGCACTCTGAAGGAGGGGTGTTAATGTTGCAGTTTTATAACTGTAGTGTAAAGCACCCCTCTGGCAAGACAGTGATGGAGTGAATGATGATGAAAGTTTTTCTTTTTCGGGCCACCTTGCCTTGGTGGGAATCGGCTGATGTGTTAATAAAAATTAAAAATTTCCATTGTGTCTGTATTTTATACCATTTATCCTCACTTTATCATAACTTGGTTTATTTACTAGAGTTGTGTATTAAATACAGTTGTTTATCAGTCAGTAGTGAGTGTGACTCGCCGGGTTGTGTTGCCTCCCATCATATACCTATATAATTAAGAAGCTAAAATGTTTCAAGGCTTTACTGCCGCGTCCCTCCCACTCACCAAGCACACTCAGCAACATCACCACCCCACTCACCAAACCCTCAGCAACATCACCACCCCACTCACCAAGCCCACCCAGCAACACCACCACTCTACTCTAGCTAGAAAGTAAGAACCAGCTCACTGTTTACAGAAAGCCTTCAAACACATCAACTTGTGGCAATTATTTCAACAATCATTCTTGAACTTGATTTGACCAGAGCGTCGGTAAAATGGGGAAGGAAGAAGGATGGGTAAGGATGGAAATTGGGAAATAGGTGGGAGGAGAGGGAAGGTTGGGTTATAAAGGTAAGTGGCCTATCCACTTTGGTGCAACATAATAAGTGTGTGTGTATGTAGAGTTATACATAAGTAAAGTTTATGAGGAGGATATGCCTTCAACCCATCAGTTACACACAGGTATACTGTTGTATCACAGCATGACACTGAGTTGCAAGAATGCATACTATTTGTAGTAATTTTTTTTTTTTTTTTTTTTGGGAAAGGCTGCCGCAAAGGTGGTAGTTTCTGGGCTTTCGATGTTGATGGTGGCTAGCCCGGGGATGTTTAAGCAGTTTCTGAGGTGGTGTCCTAAAATAGGAAGTTCGTAGATGTTACAATGATAGTTGTAAGTTGTCGTTTGGAAAAGGTAGGTCACCCATAAATGGGAGTATTTATCTATGTTGTTGAACATAGAATGGGTCTGGTGGTACCCACTTTCTGGTTCGGCGGGGAGATCACTCAGGATTCTTGATCGTGGGTAGTTGTCATTGTGAATGTAGCGTCTAACTTTTTTCTGCAGAGTCATTCTTTGGGTTCGGTGGGGGGGGTGGTGATGACATAGTGGGTTTTTTGTTTACTGGTTGAGGGGGTTTTCTTTTATCAGGTACATATAGTTCTTGCATGTCGTATAGCTGTTTTTTTCCCCCTTTATCTATCCTTCCCCTTAATTGCATCGATTTCTTGTTGTACATGTGGGGCTGCCATTCTGATTCTGCCCCGAATCGGGGCCCAGTGATAAAGCGGAAGCTTTATTCGGGGAAATCGTTGGAGCCGCAGCCTGTTTTTTTGTAAAAAACATTCTAAGTTAAAAAAAAAAGGTTTTTTTTCTACCACTAAGATATTCAGGGATTTACGGGGCCGCCGTTTAGAGCAAGAAGTTTCCAGTATAAACCAACAGCACATACAGACTCCAGCCAACGAAAGCAGAATGCGTAGACTTTGGGGTTTTTGGGGTATCTGTAGGCATGGAATATCTGGGAAAACGAATGAGAGGGGAATTTTGACCATCCCAAAAAAAAGCGGGGGGCCCCCCTGACCATGAAGTATGTCTTTTTTACCTCCTTTTAAAAAATTTTTTACCCGGGGAAAAGCGTTAGTTATCAGTATACAAAAACAGTAGTTCCCCCCAAACCCCCCCCCCACACCAACTAAAAAAGATCACGAGGAAAAACAACACAAATCTTGGGAAACAAAAAACCCCAAAAAATGACAAAAATATTACATTATCTCTGAACACTGTTGCGGGGCCCGACACAACCCAAATATCTTGTTGTTGACTACAGTTAGAACATTACAAATGGAAGAACATAGTAAAGTGTTATAGCTGAAATATTCCCAAAAAGGCAGCCAGATAAAATTTTCCCCTACAAATGAGCTGTTGAATCTCTGAAATAAATTCTTTTAACCCCGCAAATAGTGTAGCCAACAACCCCGGAATATACACGTGACCTTGCTTTCAAAAAATTGATGATCTGGTAAGAAATATAACAATATCAAAGACAGTTAATTCAGAAAAAAAAAAAATTAAAGTTCCCCCTTGTATGCACAGGAGTCCTGACCAGAAAAAGAAAATTTTGGGTACCTTTTAAACCCAAATTTAAAAATTTTAAAATTAAAAATACTGGTGAATAAATTAAACCCTTTAAAAATTGTGGGGAAAAATTAAATTAAAATGGGAAAGGTTAGAAAAAGGTAAACTTTGGCACTTTAATTACTACAAGGAAATTATCTTTTTAAGGGTTATTTTTTAAAAAAATTTTTTTAAAATTTAATTTTAAAAATTTTTTTAAAATTAATTTATAATAAAAATATATATATATATATATATATATATATATATATATTTTTTAAAAAAAATATATATATATATATATATAGTACAACCCAGACATGCGATCTTAACTATCAAGACAAACGGGGTTGAAAATCTTTAGCTTAAGTACTTTTACACTTCTCAGTGCGTCATCGGGGGTATGCAATGTTTCAAGGTAACAACTGAAGGAGTGAGGGGGAAATTTTTCTCATGCGCAGTGGGGGTTTTTTACCTGCGGCAGCCTCTGGGGGAGGCTGCGGCACATTCCCTGCAGTTTTTGAGCCCCTTTACTAATCTTCCCAGACGATATATCACCCCCCTTAAGAACCTCGCCAATGACCCAGATATTATCGTCACCACCCCCCCCACAAAGGAGGTGGAGTTTCATCTCAGCACCTGTACTACAACACCAAAATGATGGACCTTTTTTTTGATCAATCACAAGAACCCATCAGCACTCAACAGTGGAGACTCACCAAAGATTTTCTATAAAAACCAGACAAATACTGAAACGCACTAGTGAAGGGAAGAAACTTGTGTACTTGATACCCT
>WNWK01024319.1:0-29924 GCA_009830355.1 Cherax destructor
TAAAGCAGTGTGTGATAAGGAAGGAAGGCCTGAAAACGAGTGTGTGTTTAGCGCAGCTTTAAGTTGCATAATAAGTTAAATAATATTAAGTTTTCTGGTGAAAGTGCTTCAGCTGATCATACAGCAGCAAGTAATTTCCCTGCTGAATTTCAGGAACTTATTTCTGAGGGTGGCTATGAGCCACATCAAGTGTTTAATGCTGACGAGACAGGTGTTTTCTGGAAGAAAATGCCAACACGAACTTATATCAGTCAGCAAGAGAAAAGTGCACTGGGCTTCAAGGCAGCAAAGGATTGCTTCACCTTGCTCCTTTGCAGTAATGCATCAAGTAATTTCAAGTGTAAGCCCATGGTTATTTACCGCGCTAAGACTCCTCGTGCTTTGAAAGGTATGGATAAAAACACCTTACCAGTAATTTGGAGGTCAAACCAGTCAGCATGGATGACAGAGGAAATATTTATTGACTGGTTTAAGCATCACTTTATTCCTGAAGTCAAGTTTTACCTGCACAGCAAGAACCTTGAATTCAAGGCTCTCTTCATTCTTGATAATTCCCGTACTCATCCACAAGCTTTGCTGGATGTGACCCCACATGTAAAGTTGTATTTTTATCTCCAAATACAACATCTCAGATACAACCACTGGACCAGGGAGTTATTCAGACATTCAAGTGTAACTACACAAAAAAAAGTTATAAAAAAACTAATTGCATCAATGGACTCCAACTCCAACCTGGCAGTACCAAGCTTCTGGAGAAAATTTAACATTGCAGATGCCATCAGCTATGCTAGAAGTGCATGGAATGAAGTGCCCCAATCAACTTTAAATGCAGGCTGGGGAAAGTTATGGCCTTCTGTAGTTAATTCTTTCTCTGGTTTTCCCTTGCTTGAGAGTCAGGTTCAGGAAATTGTTCAGCTGGCAAGGAGATTACCAGGTGATGGTTTTGAAGATATGAATGAAGATGTGAATGAACTCTTAGAAGATGATGATGATGATGAAGACAGGAGTCCAGAGGAAATGTTGGCAGAGTTCGATGCACAGATACAAGGGAGGGAGATAACAGAAGAAGATGAAGAACCTGAAGAAAAACAGTTAACACTGCAGCAGTTACGTGAGCAGTTCCATGTTGCTGCTAAACTAGCAGACTTTTTTTCACTGAAGAGGACCCTGACAAAGCTAGAAGCAGGACTTTGAAACAAGGTCTAGACCAGCTGATGATGTCTTACCGTCAGCTGTATAATGGAATGCAGAATAAAAGAGCCCATAGATCCATTACAGAATTTATGCACACTGCAATACAACCATCGACTTCAGTACCAGAACCTCTACCATCCACTACTACCGACAACCAACAAGCATCCACCTCAGCCCAGTAGGGCCACACCATCCATATCCACTCTTCACAACCATCCACAAACATCATTACCCACAATTTAAGGTAAGAAATACTATTATTTCTATTGCATTTGTTGTCTTAAGCAGTAATATATCACAACAATGAACTACAATTACATATTCGCCTTCAATTTTTGCAAGATCTGTTGGTCTAAAAAACTTGTTTGGCTTTTTGGGGACTCCCAGGAACATAACCCTATTTTTCGAATAAGTTCTTCTAATTATCTAACACGATTTTACCTAACACAATGTTTTCAGTACCGTAACTACCGTGCTAAATGAGGGTCTACTGTATACGTCCAAGCGCAGTAAGGAGTCAATGGCAGAACGGCCCTTTCGAAAGCCACATTAACTAGGGGAGAGACTACTGTGCATCTCTAAATAACACATCAAATGTCTATTAACTAGACGTTCCATCACCTTGCAAACTGCACTGGTAAGAGAGATGGGACGATAGTGGGAGGTATTATGTCCCGTAGTACCCGGTTTGCGAAAAGGGAGAACAATAGCAGACTTCCACAGCTGGGGAACGACTCCTTGTCACCATATAAGATTAAAGAGTCGTAAGAGGACAGTAAGAGCAGACTGATGTAAATGCAGTAGCATACGAATATGTATGCCGTCTGGCCCAACTGCCGATGATCGGCAAGCAGAGAGTGTTGCCTCCAGTTCTTGAAGGGTAAAAGGCACATTATAAGATTCTTCTCTGCGAGAAGAAAAATCTAAGGGCTTTAACTTGCTGGCAGACTTAGAAGAAAGGAACGAGGGGCATAGATGGTGCCCCTGAGAAATGCGGACCAGATGATTACCAATTTCAGTGGCAACGGCAAGAGGGTGTGCTATATCGACACCGGCAACCTGAAGAACAGGAGCTGGGTCAGGGGAGAATTTACCACTCAATTTCCGCACTTTCTTCCAGACTGCAGTCATAGAGGAAGCCGAAGTGATGGAGGAAACGTAATCCCGCCAGCAAATGCGTTTAGCGTCGCATATGACACGGCGAGCAATTGCTCTCCTCTGCTTAAAATCAATGAGTCTCTCTGCGGTTCTGTTATACCGGTACCTGCCCCACGCAATGCGTTTCAGACGTACTGCCTGAGCACAAGTGGGAGACCACCAAGGCACGCACTTCTGAGAATGCTTGCCAGAGGTTTGGGGGATAGAATGCGAAGCTGCTGTGAAGACGGAGAACGAAAAGAGATGTAAAACCTCATCAATGGAGGACTAGGAAGGAACCTCATGAAAGGCAGTAAGATGTGCGTAAAGGTCCCATTTCGCCCGGTCAAATTGCCAGCGTGGGTTACGAGGAGGTGGAGAATACGAAGGGGACTTAAGGATGATCAGAAAATGATCGCTGTCATGTAAGTCCGGGAGGACAGACCAGGTGAAGTCGAGGACAGTTGAGGAAGAGCAGATGGAGAGACCGATGCAAGAGAGAGAATGAATTCGAGGATCAAAATGGGTAGGGGTACCCGTATTTAAAACATGGAGGGGGAGAGAAGCAAGGAATGCCTCCAACTGAACGCCACGGGAGTCACAGTGCGACCCTCCCCAGAGAAAATGGTGTGCGTTAAAATCGCCAAGTAACAGAAGGGGTGGAGGCAAGGAAGAAACCAGAAAATCAACATCTGGGATAGACAATGCTCGCGAAGGGGAGAGATATAAAGAACAGAGTGTATACCACTTATTCAAGTGGATACGGGCTGCAGTGTAATGTAAGGAAGAACGAACATAGAGCTGACGGTATGGAATACCAGTGCGTATAAGAAGAGCACTTTCGTTAAAGGTTCCATCGGAAAAAGGATCCGATGAATATAACAAATCATAGCCTGAAAAAGGCCGGATAACAGCGGATTGTAATTTGGGTTCTTGCAAACAGACCCCCAACAGGGAAAAACTGGGAGAGCCTCGGATATTCCACTGCAAATAAGCCATGATTTATGGAGAGAAAGATACAGTGGTACCCCGGTTTACGATATTTTTTCATTCCAGAATGCTGTTCAAGTGCCATTACCAAACGAATTTATCTCCTTAAGAAAAGTTGTAAAATAGACTAGTCCTTTTAGACCCCCAAAATTACACTTACAAAAGCATTTAAAAAAATAAACTTACATAAAAGGGTGAGTTTGGGGACCATCGTAAACCGGGGTACCACTGTATAAGTCGAAGTTAGAGGTATCTATGGACTAGGGTTAGAAAAGTCCACGTGTGGAGGAAGTGGAAGACCTGTAATCAGAGAAGAAGTGGGACGCTGTGAAGGAAGATGGGGTGTAGACGGAGAAGAGAGAGGAGGAAGAACCGGAGGTGGAGCGGTGTCCATCAACGTTCCAGTCTCTGTAATAAATTCTGCAATAGCTTCCAGTGTTTCAGAAGACAAAGATGAAGAATGGGAGACTACATCAGAAATGGAAGGAGGAAGGTGAGCAACCATCGGGGAGACTACAGACTGTACTAAAGTAGAGGGCGAGGAGATGGAAGAGGAAACTGTCAAAAGGGCTTGGGAGGAGATAGGAGTGGAAGCGGCCTGGGGACGGGCAGTCAAGGAAGGAACATGGGAGGGGACAGGGGATGAAGACATTGAACGAGGAGGATGAACATCCACACACATTACAGAACTAGTCGGAGGTGAAGAACCCGGCAATGGGGATTTTTTGCCAGACTTATGAGAAGAAGGGGGGCGCTGAGGATAAGGTGGTGGACAAGGGCGTGTAGACACAGAACTGTGCGAGTGAGTAGAGGAAGGGGTGTGGACAGTATGGGATGCCGAGGTAAGGACCTCGGAGCCAAGAACAGCAAAAGGATTCGAGACAGGGGTGACTGAGGATGGGGCGACCACAGAGGAAGCCGGGGAAGTTGGGACCCCAGAAGTGGGGCGACGTTTAGCAATGCGAGAAAAGGAAATACGGGGAAGTCTCCCTTGAAGGCGTAGATGAGACAGAGCCATAGCATACGAGAAGCCTTCCGCCTCTTTGAGACAACGGCTTTCCCGCTCATTCAGGTAAACCTGACAATGGCGAGAGTACGATGGATGCGCCTCATGACAGTTAAGGCAAGAGGGAGGTAGATTACAAGAAGGCACGGTCGTCGGCACCACAGACTGGGCATTCGGCCATGGACCTGCAATATTTCGCTGGATGACCAAAAGACCAGCAGTTTCTACACTGTTGCGGTGTAGTGGTCACCTTTCGAACTTGTAAATGTTGACCTGCAATGTAGACCGAAGATGGAAGTTCAAGGCAGTCAAATGTTAAACTAGCTATATTGCAAGGATAACGTCTTCGCTTATTGGCAGGGATGACAAAAGTGTCAACTTTAAGGATAGGGAGTTCTTGGAGCTCAAGCTGCTCCAAAATGTCATCACCACATGTCTGGAAATTTCGTTGGACAATGGTGTGGGGTAAAATGACAGTACCACTACAAGAATTAAGAGAATGATGCTTGTCAATAGTGATAGGAATAGTATCTATGGTCGTAAGAAGAGAAAGATCGCGAGGTTGGCCAGCATTCTGGACTGTGATGATGCGAGTGCCGCTTTTGAGAGCGTGAAATGAGATATCTTTACCTACATGGCGTAGGAGAGCTTTACCAATACTATGATCAGAAAGATAGGTAGTTGGAGTAGTCGGTCTTAGAGTAAAAAACTTTGTCCATTGAGTAGTATGAAACAAAGTGCTTAAGGGGAGTGTGTGACATGCTGGTCATTTCTGAAATGAATGAGAAGGAAGTGTCGAATCGTCATGTAAGGGTCTTGGTCGTTTGGATGTGGGACCGGAGGTGATCCGACGTGTGACGGGTGAGCAGTTCGAAAATTGCTGCACCGTTGAGGGAGAAGCCGGAATCAAGGTCAGAGAAGAGCGAAGGTCAGACGTATCGAAAGGGCCAGTTGGAACCCCGGTACCTGAAGCAGGTGATGAACCGGCACCAGCAAGAGGTATAGGGGTATTAGAGGTGTCTGAAGAGTTGTCCATTAACCCATTAACAGTCCACACGTATATACAGTGGACCCCCGAGTTTCGTAAACCCAGGAAATCGTACAATTATGTAAGTATAATATTGTAAGTGCTTGTGGATGTGTATTTTTGGGGGTCTGAAATAGACTAACCTACATGACATTTTTCTTAAGGGAGTAAATTCGTTCGGTAATGGCGCTTGAGCAGACTTCAGGAGTGAAGTTTTTATGAAACTCGGGGGTCCACTGTATACGTTAGTACTGCTACTGCCCCAAACGTATGTTTATGTTTTATTTTTCCTGCCTCCAAATTTGGCATGATTGGCCTGAAATGCCTGGTCAGCATAGAATGGGTCTTAGCCCTTGGTGTGCGCTGTATTAAAAAAATCTGGGACCACTTAGTACGTTGTGGGAGCACCAATTCAATTAAGCGCCAGGTAGAGCAAACATCATGGGATTCACTGATGTCATGTAGTATTAACTCTCCCATTTTAAGTGGAAAGTGATGTTGACCCCGAGTTTAGTGGCTCTGAGGTGGATATGGCCATAAGTGGTCAAGGAAATATCAAAAACCTTGATAATAACCCATGTGCAACATTTGTGCAACATCCTTTTAGAATGTCTTGCAACCTATGCCTGTCTATCTCTATCTGACTCTGTCTATCTCTGTCTCAAAGGTACACAAATACAATTATACATAGTGTAAATTTCCTAGGATAACCCAAAAAATCCAGACAAAGTGCTTCTAGATATAATGTGTAAACATGACTGGCAAATACGTATTTACACTTGCTCAGGAACCAGACGTGTTGGTTCAGGAGTTGATCTCTCTGAGACGGGAGAGCTAGTTGCTAGACGGACAGGCAGATAGACAGAGAGCTTGACAGACAGGCAGATAGACAGAGAGCTTGACAGATAGACAGAGAGCTTGACAGATAGACAGAGAGCTTGACAGATAGACAGAGAGCTTGACAGATAGACAGAGAGCTTGACAGATAGACAGAGAGCTTGACAGATAGACAGAGAGCTTGACAGATAGACAGAGAGCTTGACAGATAGACAGAGAGCGTGACAGATAGACAGAGAGCTTGACAGATAGACAGAGAGCTTGACAGATAGACAGAGAGCTTGACAGATAGACAGAGAGCTTGACAGACAGACAGACAGAGAGATTGAGAGACAGAGAGCTTGACAGACAGACAGAGAGCTTGACAGACAGAGAGCTAGCTTGACAGACAGACAGAGAGCTAGCTTGACAGACAGACAGATAGAGAGCTTAACAGATAGAGAGCTTGGCAAACAGACAGATAGACAGAGAGCTTGAAAGACACAGATAGATAGTTTGACAGACAGATATGGTTGTGTAACAGTGAAAACAGTGGGGGATGCTCACTCATCAAATGTCACCCCTTATCTTATCACTGCACCCTCGTGTATGCTCACCAATTAGCTTATCTTATCTTATCACTGTCAGCAGTGGACTGACTTGTTTTACATCATGCTTCAAGGGAACTTATTATTCTTATTTGTGAGGGAAAAGTCCATAGATAGGAGTGATGAAAGTGTGAAGGTATGTAGAGTGATGGTTGAATGATAGTTTGCTTGTTCAGGTGGGGTAAGTGTCTAGCTGCTGCTATACCCCCCTTTTCCACCCAGTGAGAGGTGTAATGCTAGGCTCCGGCCACAAGTTGAAATCACTCGACTAACCACGCCCGACCTCACTGTAAGTACTTCACGGCTGCTCGTATCTTCATTATTTTATGTTTAAGAGCTTCACTCTTTAATTTTTTTTGGAGCTTCACTCATGTTTAGCAACATTAACTTTTGCTTTGTTCTGCCTTGGTTTTTGGTAAAGTTATTTATTACAGTTTCGCCATTTCTTTTAAAGGCCTTATGCCTACTATGTAAATTAATGCTAGAGTGGTGAGTAATTATTGTGGTTTCTTTCACAGTCCTCTGTTTCCGCACGGATCATTGGATTCAAGGCTGAGTGGGGGGCCGGCGTACTCACCAATTGAGAAACAGAGTAACACCAATTCTTCACTACACCAGTTGTTCCTAAGTCCACACTAGAAACCTCAGGCAACTGTACTTTACCAGGGGACAACTTTCACCTGAGTCCCTGACATCATTTGTGACATTGTGGATGTTGGAAACTGATGGATTTGTGGAAAACATCGAGGCAACAACAACACCACCACCACCACCACCAACACCACGGAGTCTAACATGGATTCATTGCTTCTGTGTTAACAAGAGCAACACGTGTAAATACCTAGCTTTGGATCAGATATATATATTTTTTGTTTTCATTTTTCATTTTTCTTAAGATAGGAATATTATAATCATATTTACGTATTTATTATTTACATTTCATTCTATTAAAATAAAGTGTTTATCTTTCTTGTTATTATTGTCTTTTTCTATTATACTTTTCCTAAGAAGATTGGCGACAACCTTCACATTATTATTATTTTCATTACAGTGGACCCTTGAAAATTGTCTTCCTTGAGAATTGGCGAATTTGAAAATCATCCACTTTTTTCGGCAAAAAATTGACTTGAAAATCGTCCATTTCCTTGGAAATCGGCGGTCATCTGAAACACGTCCCGCCGCCTGGGCACATAAACACATTGAGCGTCAGTGTGCCATTGTTTACCCGTGAGTGACCACCACCTACGCATTCATACCATACATTTTGTCAATATTCCATTCGTTTTAGTGCTTGCAACTGCTAAATAAGCTACCATGGGCCCAACGAAAGCTCCTAGTGCCAGCCCTGTGGCAAAGAAAGTGAGAAACACAATAGAAGTTAAGAAAGAGATCATAGAAAAATATGAAAGTGGTGTACGTGTGGCGGAGCTTTCAAGGATGTATGGGAAGGCCCATTCAACCATCACTTCCATCTTGTTGAAGAAAAAGGAAATCAAGGAAGCTGATGTTGCAAAAGGGGTGAGTATGCTATCGAAAATGAGATCGCAAATAATCGAAGAAGTTGAGAAGTTGTTGCTTTTGTGGATCAGACAAAAAGAGTTAGCAGGAGATAGTGTTACACAGTCAATAATTTGCGAAAAGGCAAGGCAGTTGCATGACGATCTCATAAAGAAAAGTCCTGGAACGAGTGCTGATGTTGATGAATTCAAGGCCAGCAAAGGCTGGTTCGAAAATTTCAAGAAGCGAAGTGGCATACACAATGTTGTAAGGCATGGAGAGGCTGCAAGTTCTGACAAATGTGCAGCTGAAACATTTGTTCATGAATTCAAGGGGTACATAGTCTGAACAATTCAAACCCCAACAAGTGTTCAATTGTGATGAAATGCTTCTTTTGGAAGAAAATGCCAAAGAGGACCTACATTACTCAGGAGGAAAAGGCACTGCCAGGACACAAGCCTATGAAAGACAGGCTAACTCTCACGTTGTGTGGCAATACTAGTGGTGATTTCAAAGTGAAGCCTTTACTCGTGTATCACTCTGAAAATCCCAGTGTTCAAGAAGTACAGTGTTGCCAAGGCTAATTTGTGTGTGTTTTGGAAGTCTAACAATAAGGCATGGGTCACCAGGGAAATTTTCCTTGATTAGTTCAATGAAGTGTTTGGCCCCAGTGTGAAGAAATACCTCCTGGAAAATAAATTGCCACTTAAGTGCCTCCTGGTAAAGGACAATGCTACTGGTCATCCTCGAGACATGGAAGAGCAAATGGTGAAGGATTTTAAGTTCATCAAAGTGAAGTTCTTGCCCCCTAATACCACTCCTCTCCTCCAGCCCATGGACCAGCAGGTCATTTTAAACTTCAAAAAACTCTACACCAGAGCAATGTTTCAAAGGCATTTTGACATAACCTCAGGCACTACTTTGACCCTAAGAGAGTTCTGGGAAGATCACTTCAATATCGTGCATTGCATACGCCTTATAGGTAAGGCTTGGCAGGAAGTGACTCCCAGGACAATGAACTCTGCTTGGAGACCACTGTGGTCAGATTGTGTCCAAGAGAGGGATTTTGAAGGGTTTGGGGATGACTCTGACAGCCCTATGCCAGATGTGGAAAAAAATTGTGGAATTGGAGACGTCCATGGGGATGGAGGTTAGTGGTGAGGATGTGGAAGAGTTGATGGTGGACCACGATGAAGAACTAACCACTGAAGAGCTGCAAGACCTTCAACTGCAAGAACAATAGACCAAAGCTCAGGAAATTGCTTCAGAGGAGGAGGAGGGGAGAAGGAAGAAGTTGCTTTCTTCAGAGATTGAGATGTGTACAATGTGGACTAGGATGGAAAAATTGGTGGAGGAGCATCACCCTGACAAAGCTGTTGCAGGCCGTGTATGTGACATGTTCAATGACACTGTCTTGTCACATTTTAGGGACATTTTAAAGAACCGCCAGAAACAGACCTTTCTGGACAGTTATTTTGCAAGAAAGGAATCCAGTGACTCTCAACCTGGTCCTAGTGGCATTAAAAAACAAAGAAGGGAAGTAACCCCAGAAAAGGACTTGGTACCTGAAGTGTTCATGGAAGGGGATTCCCCTTCCAAACACTAGCAACACCACCACCACCTTCTCCCCTCCTTCCTTCTTCCACACATCATCAACTCTTCAATAAAAGGAAGTGTCAATTTATTACTATTTTATACTATGTACAGTATATATCTCATTGTTTTGTGTGTAGATAAATGTACATTTAATGTGTAAAACAAAAATTTTTTACATACTTTTGGGTGTCTGGAACGGATTAATTTGATTTACATTATTTCTTATGGGGAAAATGGTTTTGAAAATCGGCCATTTTGAAAATCGGCCATTTTGAAAATCGGCGTCCTCTCAGGAACAGATTAATCACGATTTTCAAGGGTCCACTGTATTCTTATTATTCCTATTATTATTATTCCTATTATTATTATTATTATTATTATTATTATTATTATTATTATTATATACTCCCATGTATCCAAAACATTGCTGGAACCTATAAATACTTTGTATATATTCCTAGACAATAGTAAATGACCAAAGCAGGTGTAAATGTCCACATGTCAGTGTGTTTGTGACAATTTGAGTACCTAATATTAGTCTTAGAACAAAGAACTACTATAAATTGTAATTATCAGATCATAAAAATTAAATAAAATATTATAAAAACGAGAAAAAAAGGTATATCGGCAACACTTCTGCAAGCGGCAGGACTCTATGTTGCCGTAAGGTGAGCATTCAGTGCCAACTTCTCGGTCTCATATTTTGGTAAGTACTGAGCCTAAAAAAAAATTTTTTATGCTATTACACTTAGAAAAATGTGCTCTTTATTTCTATAAAAATAATTTTTTTTTTTTTTCAAAATATTTGGGGCACTGGAGTAGTAAACATATATATACGTTTGGACCCTTTACAGGTTAACGAGGTAGGGTCAGAACTAGGTGCGGTATCAAGAAGGGGCCCGGGGGTAGGTTCATGAATTAAGGCATCCATAGTTAGGTTACGTGTACATCTTTCTTTTTGTTTTTAAGAAAAAAAAAGAAGAAAATAAAATAAAAATAAATAAAAAGAAAAAAAGGGGGAAACATGGAGGAATAGCTCCTAGGAGGAATAAAAGGGGCGTAAATCCCCCTCCGCGCCCAAGAGGACCTCAACACCGCAAGTAGTGCAGATGCTGCATGGAACCCGTGCCATACCCTACCCTTCATGCCAGTAAACTAGTAATCCGGGATAGCAACCTCACATCCACCGAGCCACCTCGGCGGACAAAAGAGAGGGCGGACAAAAGAGAGGGCAGCCGGATACCCGCCACAAAGCATACCTCCTTTGGCCACCACCCCCAGAATCCGAAAGGTGGCCTCCAGAGATACACCCGTCGCCCGAAAGATACCCAAAGCCACCCCCTGGGAGACCGGAGAGGGATCGAGACATCCCCAGGCGATCCAGATTCCACGGCAAACTACACCACCGCCAAGAACCTCAACGGAATGGGATTGGACCACGGTACCCTTCCCCCTACCTAGGAACTAGAATGCCTGTGGAGAGAAGCTTCCAGGGTAAAAATGGGAAGGAAATAAGGGAGGGATGAGGAGGAGGAGGAGGAGGAGGAGGAAAGGGAAAAGGGAGGATGGGGAAGATGGGAAAGGGGAGGGGGGATTAGGGGGTAATTAGGTTCAGTCTGAGGAAGAAGACCAAGAGGTCCAATTCCTCAGACCGATAGCCTCTTTACCGCAACAAGGAGCCCCCCTTAAAGAGGATTCCTTATGGGAATAAATTCGTTTGGTAACAGCACTTGAACAGCATTCTGGAATGAGGGTGAGTTTTGGAGTGTTCGAATAGTGAGGGTCCACTGTAATGAAAATTAGATTAATCCATTTCAGACCCCCAAAAATATTCTTACAAAAGCACCTACAAAAATACACTTACATAATTGTTTGAGTTGGGAGCCTCTCGTAAGTAGAGGTACCACTGTATATTTTTTTTTTTATTTTAATTATTCTTCCTCCATAAGCCATGCATGTCATAAGAGGCGACTAAAATGCCAGGAGCTAGGGGCTAGTAACCCCTTCTCCTGTATGTATTACTAAATGTAAAAGGAGAAACTTTTGTTTTTCCAATTGGGTCACCCCGCCTCGATGGGATACGGCTGGCACGTTCAAAGAAGAAAGAAAAGATTTTTTAAATTAGTATGATTAGGCATGAACACAATCTCCAGCACATCTTTGCCATCCCTGTCTTTAGAATTGTTGGGCTTCACTCAGGATCTATAATAATAGATCCTTTGCACTCACATCCTGGCCCTTGAGATTCACTCAACAGTTTTTAAAACAGCTATATCAAGAGGTTATGAGTTTTCTGTAACAATATTAAGGTAATATTGTGTCGGGCCCGTAGTATGACGCCATGAGCTCAGCTCACTCAGATAAGCTGTGAGAGGAAAATTTGGGCCTAGATATGAGAGAATGGGTCTATGCGGTAAGTGTGCACCATATAAAAAATCCTGCAGCACATGGTGCATAATGAGAAAAAGACTGTTACCATATTTTTGGTTAAAAACAGTGACTTTGAGGTGCTTTTTTTTTTGTACGATTTTTATGGTTCCATTCTCGGTTTCTTGGTCACATTTGATAGAATGGAAGATATATTACAGAAATACAGATGATTCTGAATAGTTTCAGTACCAAAAGCAGCTTGAAATTGAGTTCAAAGTAGCAGAAATGTTTGATTTTTGTTACTACTATTCCACTATACACAAATGACGTTACTTTTCCAGTTACTTTCACGGTATTGTGCCTTTTTGTTATTTAATACACATTTAGGAATGCACTGACATTATTCAAACAATTATTACAATAATGCAGTAGTCTACATAAAAGTAATGTTCTATTTTTTGTGTGAATAAAAATTCAAAATGAAAAACAAGCATAATATAAGGGGAAACTGGAGACGTGACTATAGATCAGAGGAAATGTTTATTTAGTGCCAGGAATGTCTACACTGTTTATTCTGGACCCTATTTTAAAATTGGCAATTGTTGAATTTTGTGTGAAATTGGCCAAATTACTAATTTCCGATCACTTTATTGGGTAGTTGAAATAGGTAAATGGGTGGTTTCTTGTGCTAAATTGATAGAATAGAAGGAATACTAGCAAAATAGCTATGAGTTTGGTCAATTGGAACAACAAAATTGACCAAAAACAGAGCGTAAATTGGGCAAAACTACTGATGCGTAAATATCGCCAAGACCGCTAACTTTGCAAGAGCATAATTCCTTGAGTTTTCCATTAAATTTTGTACTTTTGGAAAAAGATTCCCTATCATTTCATAAGATAATTTTTTTTTAATTCCTCGACCCTGGGAGCAAGTTTGCGAGCAGAGGTCACGACACTGGATATGAGTGGGAGATGACAAAACTTGTATCATCTGCAAACAGAACAGGTCTAAGTTGTCGAGATGCATTTGGAAGATTGTTGATGCACATTTATGAGGAAAATCAGAGGGCCAAGAAGACTGTCTTGGAGCGCCCCTATATCAATAGGTCACAGTGACAACATTATGCCCTTGATGGAGAGAGAACGGTGTCTGTTGTTACCATAGATATGCAAGTATACATGACCTCTGATACAATAATACAGTGAACCCTCGGTTAGCGGCCGTTCCTGTTAGCGGCCAACTCGGTTAGCGGCCGGTTTTACGGCTCCCGGTTAGCGGCCGTCCGTCTGCCAGCTGGGGCCGCTTGCGCTTCAGTTTGGCTGTCTTTCGGTGCATAAGGAAGCTTCTGCTCATTCATCCAAACATTTCGCTTGTTTTCCATTGTTTTTTGTCAGTGCAAATGCGAAATAAGTAACCATGGCTCCCAAGAAAGTTCCTAGTAAAGTTCCTTTGGTAAAGAAAGTGAGAAACACGATAGAATTCAAGGCAGGCAGGCATGGAGGCAAGGAGTGAAGCAGGCATACAGGGAGTGTATCAGGCATGCAGGGAGTGTAGCAGGCATGCAGGGAGTGTAGAAGGCATGCAGGGAGTGTAGCAGGCACGCAGGGAGTGTAGCATTCATGCAGGGAGTGTAGCAGGCATGAAGGTAGTGTAGCATTCATGCAGGGAGTGTAGCATTCATGCAGGGAGTATAGCAGGCATGCAGGGAGTGTAGCAGGCATGCAGGGAGTATAGCAGGCATGCAGGGAGTGTAGCATTCATGCAGGTAGTGTAGCAGGCATGCAGGTAGTGTAGCAGGCATGCAGGTAGTGTAGCATTCATGCAGGTAGTGTAGCATTCATGCAGGGAGTGTAGCATTCATGCAGGTAGTGTAGCATTCATGCAGGTAGTGTAGCATTCATGCAGGGAGTGTAGCATTCATGCATGGAGTATAGCAGGCATGCAGGGAGTGTAGCAGGCATGCAGGGAGTATAGCAGGCATGCAGGGAGTGTAGCATTCATGCAGGGAGTGTAGCAGGCATGCAGGGAGTGTAGCAGGCATGCAGGGAGTGTAGCAGGCATGCAGGGAGTGTAGCAGGCATGCAGGGAGTGTAGCAGGCATGCAGGGAGTGTAGCATTCATGCAGGGAGTGTAGCAGGCATGCAGGTAGTGTAGCAGGCATGCAGGGAGTATAGTTGGTGGAATGACTCTGAAGCTGGTCCTAGTGGCATTAAAAGACAAAGAAGGGAAGTAACCCCAGAGAGGGACTTGTTACCTGTAGTCCTTTTGGAGGGGGATTTCCCTTCCAAAAACTAACTTCTTCCTATTTGCTCCTCCCTATCTTCCAGAAGCCAGCATTAGTCTTCAATAAAGGTATGTAATACTGATTTAATTGTTAAAAAAAATATTTTTTGTGAATATTTTTGTCTGGAACGGATTAATTGTATTTACATTAATTCTTATGGGGAAATATTATTTTGGTTGAAGGCCATTTCGGTTAAAGGCCTAGCTCCTGGAACGGATTACGGCCGCTAACCGAGGGTCCACTGTATTCAAGTTTAAGGTGCAGGATGTTGTAGTCTACTGAATCGAAAGCTTTCCTAAGTTCTATAAAGAGGGCTAGTGGTTATTCATTATTTTCAAGAGCTGTATAAAGGAAGTCTAGAATTTTTATAATTGCATTGTTTGTGTTTTTATTTGGTCTGAAAACAATCTGGCAGATGTTAGGTATATTAACCCTTTGACTGTTTCGGACGTATATTTACGTCTTACGAGCCAATGTTTCGGACGTATTTATACGCCTAAATTCTAGCGGCCTCAAATCAAGCAGGAGAAAGCTGGTAGGCCCACATGGGAGAGAATGGGTCTGTGTGGTCAGTGTGCGCAGTATAAAAAAATCCTGCAGCAAGCAGTACATAATGAGAAAAAAAAAACTCCGACCGTTTTTTTTAATTAAAACGCCGTCTTTGAGGTGTGTTTTCATATAGTATTTATGGTTTTATTCTCTTTTCATGGTCTCATTTGATAGAATGGGAAACATATTACAGGAATAGAGATGATTTTGATTAGTTTCATGATGTAAACGATCTTGAAATTGAGCTCAAAGTAGCGGAAATGTTCGATTTTTGCCAATGTTCAAAAGTAAACAAATCACACCATGCGTCAATACACATCACCTGGTGAGTCTAATATTCTTTCACAAGTGCACAGATATTATTTATGCAGTTTTACAATAATGCAATAGTCTGCATAACAATAAATCTTCTATTTTTTGTATGAATAAAAAATCAAAATAGAAAGCAAGAGTAATGTAAGAGGGGCCTAAAGACATGACTAATGAACAGATAACATCTTATTTTAGTGCTAGGGATGTCTGCATTGTTTATTCTGGACCCTATTTTGAAATTGACATCTTTTTTATTTTGCATGAAATTGGCGAAATTGCCATTTTCTGACCACTTTATTGGGTAGTTGAAATCGGTAAATTGGTGATTTCTTGTACTCAATCGATAGAACAAATGGAGTTCTAAAGAAATAGCTATGAGTTTGGCGACTGTCCTAATGGAATTGGCCTAAAATAGGGCTCAAAGTCGGCGAAATCGCCGATGCGTATATATCACTGACATCGCTAACTTTGCGAGAGCGTAATTCCGTAAGTTTTTAATCAAATTTCATACTTTTGGTGTCATTACAATCGGGAAAAGATTCTCTATCATTTCATAAGAAAAAATAATTTTTTTTTTTTCCAAAATTTTCCGACATAGAATGACAGTTTCAGAATGGGGCCTCCGACAGTCAAAGGGTTAAGTAATGCTAGAAAAGAGTATAGTCTCTTGCAGATTTATTTTTTGAAGATTCTGGATAACAATGGCAAGTAGGATATAGGTCTATAGTTCTTTATATCAGTTGGGTCTCCTCCTTTAACCCTTTCACTGTGGAAACCCCTGCTCACAAACTTGCTCTCAGTGTAGAAAATTTAAAAAAAAAAAAAAAATGAAATTATACTCTTTTCCTGATGATAATGACACCAAAATTTTATTGAAAATTTACGGAATTAAGCTCTCACGAAGTTAAGTGATCTCGGTGATATTTACGCATCGGCGATTTTGCTAGAACTCCATTTGTTCTATCAATTGAGTACAAGAAATTGCTCATTTACTTATTTTCAACTACCCAATAAAGTGATCAGAAATTGGTAATTTGGCCAATTTCATACACAATTCAAGTAAGGCTAATTTCAAAATAGGGGCCAGAATGAACAATGCAGACATTCCTAGCACTAAAATAACATTTTCTATGTTTATTAGTCATGTCTCCACTTGCTTTCCATTTTGAATTTTTATTCACACAAAAAATAAAAGATTTACTGTTATGCAGACTACTGCAGTATTGTAAAAATGGTATAAATAATATCAGCGCATTTGTGAAAGCATATTAAACCCACCAGTTGATGTGTATTGGACACGTGACATAATTTGTTTACTAATGAACATCAGCAAAAATCAAACATTTCTGCTACTTTGAGCTCAGTTTCAAGGTACAGTGGTACCTCGAGTTACGATATTTTTTCGTTCGAGAATGCTGTTTAAGTGCCATTACCAAACGAATTTATCCCCATAAGGAATAATGTAAAATAGACTAGTCCTTTTACACCCCCAAAAATATACCTACAAAAGCATTTAAAAAAATAAACTTACATAAAAGGGCGATTTTGGGGACCATCGTAACTCGAGGTACCACTGTACTTTCATTGTGTAAACCATTCAAAATCATCTCTAGTTCTGTAATATATCTTCCATTCTATCAAATGAAACCAAGAAAACAAGAATAAAACCATAAATACCATACGAAAATACACCGCAAATTCGCTGTTTTAAATGAAAAACACTGTCATTTTTTTTCTCATTATGCACTGCATGCTGCAGGATTTTTTTATACAGCGCATATTGACCACTCAGATCCAGTCTCTCATATACAGGCCTACCAGCTTTCTCCTGCAAGATTGGAACCCGCTAGAATTTTGGCGTACTATTACAGGACAGACACTGGCTTACAAGCCGTAATATTATGGGACCAACAGTGAAAGGGTTAACGACTGCTCAGACTTACGACCAACTCTCCAACCAGTGTACTGTATGTGTATTTTGCTTTTTTGTTTTTTAATGCCTAGTTCTATTTCTAATATGCTAAAAATGTTATAAATGGTGCAAAGGTGACATTAATACAATATCTAAAGATGTTAGACACAAACCCACTACCAGTACAGTATGCTTGAAATATCAGTAAGGGGCGGCTCCTCGCTTAACGACCAATTCGCTTGCCGACCTACTCTTAGGAACAGAATTCGGTCATTAAGTGAGGAGTACCCGAATTGTAAAGGCTTCGTATTTTTTGCTGAAAAATATTGACCCATTTGTCAATGCCCCTGTTATCAGTAAACTCTGTGCCAGTCAATGCAACTTACTGCTGTAGTGAAGTTATTTAATGTCTCATCATAGAGACAAAATGAGATCATACTAGTTTTGAGTGATAGCTTACATATGTTGGTTATGAGGAAGGTGGGGTAGTGAGAGGTGCTATTATATTTGTCCAGGAATGGTCAACTAAGGGTGCACAGAGATTCTTGTTAGTTTAGTTATAACTGGTATGAACAAGGAATTACACATGCTATTAACCTTTAAACTGTCCAAACATAGATCTGCGTTTTATTTTTCCTGCCTCTAAATTTGGCATGATTGGCCTGAGATGCCTGGTCAGTATAGAATGGGTCTTAACACTCGGTGTGTGCACTTAGTACCTTGTGGGAGCACCAGTTCAATTGAGCGCCAGCTAGAGCAAATAGCGTGGCAAACACCTGGGATTCACCAATGTCATGTCGTATTAACACTCCCCTTTTAAGAGGAAAGTGATGGATGTGGCCACAAGTGGTCGAGGAAATATCAAGAACCTCGATAATAACCCATGTGTAACATTTGTTCAACATCCTTTCATTTTTGATACCTCTGGTAGTGTCATCCTGCCAGAATGTCCTATAACCTATGCCCTAAGTAAAGAGAAATGATTCTGGAACATGTTTAATACGTATTCGGCAGGCTGGCCGATTGGGTAGCTTTGGCTGTCTCTCTGTCTGTCTATATCTCAGTCTGTCTATATCTCTGTTTGTCTATATCTCTGTCTGTCTATATCTATGCCTATCTCTGTCTTTCTCTCACATGTACACATAAATACAGTGGACCCCCGACTTTCGGCCGGTCTGAGTATCGGCTGGTTCGACTTTCGATCGCTTTTTTCGGCCCAATTTTTCCCCAACTATCGGCCCGTGTACCAGACCTGTCCGCCTGCCCGCGCAGGCGCCGTAAGCCAGTCTATCTTTGTTTACCATTGAGTGAACATTACATTTCACAATAAATTCATTGTGTTTAGTGCTTGTTTATTGATTGTGACTGTGAAATAAGCCATCATGGGCCCAAAAAACTTCATAGTGGCAGCCCTTTGGTAAAGAAAGTGACAAACACGATAGAATTGAAGAAAGAAATTGTAGCAAAGTACCAAAGGGGAGGAGGGAGAGAGAAGGGAGAATGTGTATTCTTCAGTGATTCACTGATTCTATGATATGTATGATACTAAAGCAGCATGAGTCGATAAAGACTATAGCACCAGCCAGCGATAAAGTGTAGCTTTAACAGTGTAGCAAGTAAGTTAAGCGATTAAGCGATAGCAAAATGACGACACAAAACTTAACTCTTCCATTGTTGTTTGAGGTAGTAATATAAGGGCACTGAGTCCAAAGCCACCCTCTGCCACCATCTCCTCCAAGATAAGTGTAAATATTTCTTATTTATAAAGTGTAAATATTTCTTATTTATAAATTACGTACACTGTTTCAGTGAATAGTGGTGGTGGTCTGCTGCTACCAGGCCCAACACCACCACTATATGTACGGCTTATGGTCAGTGGCCCTTATAAACCCAACAACAATAACACTATCGCCAGTTCCCTCATACATGACATATTTTATTCATTCTAGAGTATATATCATGTTTCTATGTTATTAATATTGTTTATTATGTCATATTAGATGAATTGTGATAGATAAATAAGCCAACAAGAGTCTTCAATAAACGTAAAACTGATTCAAATGTTCATATATCATTAAAATTAGTGCTTTATATCTATTTCTCATTGTTTTCTGTATGTAAAACTATAGCATTTATTCTTTCAAAAAATGAATTTTTGGTGAATATTTTTGGGTGGAAACGGATTAATTGCACTTACATTATTTCTAATGGGAAATAATGGTTCGACTTTCGGCCAGTTCGAGTTGAGGCCTAGCTCCTGGAATGGATTACAGCCGATACTCGGGGGTTCACTGTACAGTTATTATACATAGTGTAAATTACATAGGATAACTCAAAAATTCCAGGCAAAGTGCTATACAGAGCTTGTAGAAATAAGACATAATAAGCATGACTGGCAAATACAGTGGTCCCTTGACTATCGTAATTTATCTGTTCCAGGAGCTATTACTTAACACGAAAATTATGTAATTCGAAACCTTATTTCCCATAAGAAATAATGTAAATACAATTAATCCGTTTCCACCCAAAATTTTCACCAAAAATTCATTTTTTTAAAGAATAAATATTATAGTTTTACATACAGAAAACAATGAGAAATAAATATAAAGCACTAATTTTAATGGATGAATGAACATTTGAATCAGTTTTACCTTTATTGAAGACTCTTGCTGGCATATGAGAGAGTCAGAAGAGTTTGTTTGGAGGCAGGACAAGATAGCCCTTCAATACGACACTAATATGAACACTGCGGCTTATTTATCTAACACAATTCATCTAATATGACATAATAAATAATATTAATAACATAGAAACATGATATAAACTCTAGAATGAATAAAACATGTCAGTACAAATCTAAGAACTGGTGGTGTCTTGTGTTATTGTTGGTTATAGGGCCACTGACCATAAGCCGTGGTGGTAGTCGGTTTCAGCAGAAAGCAACCACCACTAACACACAAACAATGTGCATAATTTATAAATAAGAAATATTTACACTTTAATTTATAAATAAGAAATATTCACACTTATATAAATAAGAAACACTTACACTTGGAGGAGATGGTGGCACAGTACTGCGTTCTTGTATGTGTCCCTATAATCTCATACATTGTAGAAGTTAAGTTTTGAGTCTTCATTTTCTATCGATTAATTGCTTAACTTACTTAAGTAAGTTTATTCAGGTATACACAAATCCAGTTATACATAGATTATCATACATAGCAGCATATGTGTAGAAAACCTAGGATAACCCAAAAAAGTCAGACAGAGTGACTTATTTCCATTGCTACACTTTATCACTGGCTGGTGCTATAGCCTTTATCGACTTGTGAAGCTTCTTTGGACCCATGGTGACTTATTTCACAGTGACAATCACTAAACCACCAAAAAAGACACCAAATATATTGTGAATGTTTGAAAGAGCGCGCTGGGTAATGTTCTCTCAATGGTAAACAACGCTTCACTGGCGTCCTGCGCAGGCGCAGGGCAGGCGCAGAGCAGGCAGACAGGTCTAATACGTTACGATACACGAGTCCATTTACCATACACAAAATCGAAAAAAGCTTACTTAACACGAGTTTTACGATATATGAGCCTTACGATACTCGGGGGTCCACTGTAATACGCATTGTCACTTCTGCATCGTATGTAATACCTGTTGGTTTATGAGCCACTCTCTGAGACTGAGAGACAAGCAGACGGAAAGACACACACACAGGCAGACAGAAAGACAGACACACACAGGCAGACAGAAAGACCGAGACACACAGGCAGACAGACAGACAGATATACACAGGCAGACAGAAAGACAGATAAGTAGAGCTAGACTGATAGACAAACAGATACATACAGATAGACAGACAAACAGACAGAGAGACAGACATGTACATGTTTGTGTGTAACAGTGAAAACAAATAAAGCCAGGGCTCCCTGCAGCAGTGCACTATCATCAAGTGTCACTCCAATGCTTACCCGTGTCAGCAGTTTAGTGACTAGTCATAAACACCATGCTTCAAGAAGTTTCACATATACTCCAGCATGCCGGAAACATTGCTGAGACCTATAAATACTTTGTATATATTTCTAGACAATAGTAAATGACGAAGGCAGGTGAAAATGTTCACCTGTCGGTGTGATTGTGACTACAGTGGACCCCCGCCTAACGAGCACCCCGGAAATCGTACAATTATGTAAGTATAATATTGTAAGTGCTTGTGGAAGTGTATTTTTGGGGGTCTGAAATAGACTAACCTACATGACATTATTTCTTAAGGAAGTAAATTCGTTCAGTAATAGCACTTGAGAAGGCTTCTGGAATGAATTTTGCTCGTTAGGCAGGGGTCCACTGTATTTGAGTATTTCAGTACCTGATATTAGTGTCAGAACAAAGATTGGCTATAAAATCACAAGAACTATTATAAATTGTAATTATCAGAACATAAAAATGATTTAAATTAAATAAAAACGAGAGTTTCAGTGGGGAGAAATAAATGGGATTAGGTCAGGGGTTTCAAATAGAGTTAGAGCTAAAGAAGGAGTGGCATTAATGCTGAATAATCAGTTATGGCAGGTAAAGAGGGAATATAAATGTATAAATTCAAGGATTATGTGGAGTAAAATAAAAGTTGGATGTGAAAAGTGGGTTATAGTAAGTGTTTATGCACCTGGAGAAGAGAGAAGTGTAGAGGAGAGAGAGACAGAGATTTTGGGAAATGTTGAGTGAGTGTGTGGGGAGTTTTGAACCAAATGAGAGAGTAATTGTGGTTGGGATCTTAATGCTAAAGTGGGTAAAAATGTTGTGGAGGGAGTAGTAGGTAAATTTGGGGTGCCAGGGGTAAATGTAAATGGGGAACCATTAATTGAGCTATGTGTAGAAAGAGGTTTGGTAATAAGTAATACATATTTTATGAGAAAGAGGATAAATAAATATACAAGGTATGATATAGCACGTAAGGAAAGTAGTTTGTTGGATTATGTATAGGTGGATAAAAGGTTGATGGGTAGGCTTCAGAATGTACATGTTTATAGAGGGGCAACGATATATCGGATCATTATTTGGTTGTAGCTACAGTTAGAGTAAAAGGTAGAGGGGACAAAAAGAAAATGGCAACAGCGAGTAAGAGAGAGGTAAAAGTGTATAAACTAAGGGAGGAGGAAGTTAGGGTGAGATATAAGCAACTATTGGCAGAAAGGTGGGCTAGTGCAAGTATGAGTAGTGGGGGGGTTAAAGAGAGTTGGGATAGTTTTAAAAATGCAGTATTAGAATGTGGGGCAGAAGTTTGTGGCTATAGGAGGGTGGGTGCAGGAAGAAAGAGGAGTGAGTGGTGGAATGAAGAAGTAAAGGGTGTGATAAAGGAGAAAAAGGTAGCTTATGAGAGGTTTTTACAAAACAGAAGTGTTAATAGAAGAGCAGAGTATATGGAGAGTAAAAGAAAGGTGAAGAGAGTGGTGAGAGAGTGCAAAAGAAGAGCAGATGAAAGAATGGGAGAGGCTCTGTCAAGAAATTTTGCTGAAAACAAGAAAAAATTTGGTGAGATAAACAAGGTAAGAAAGCCTAGGGAACGAATGGATTTGTCAGTTAAAAACAGAGTAGGGGAGTTAGTAGATGGGGAGCTGGAGGTATTGGGTAGATGGCGGGAATATTTTGAGGAACTTTTGAATGTCGATGAAAAAAGGGAGGCGGTAATTTCATGTACTGGCCAGGGAGGTACAACATCGTTTAGGAGTGAAGAAGAGCAGGATGTGAGTGTGGGGGAGGTGCGTGAGGCATTACGTAGAATGAAAAAGGCTGAAGCAGCTGGAATTGACGGGATCATGACAGAAATGTTAAAAGCAGGAGGATATATAGTGCTGGAGTGGTTTGTATTTTTGTTTAATAAATTTATGAAAGAGGGGAAGGAACCTAGGGATTGGCAGAGAGCATGTATAGTTCCTTTATATAAAGGGAAGGGGGATAAAAGAGAGTGTATGGAAGGGTTATTATTGAAAGAATTAGAGGTAAGACAGAGAGTAGGATTGCAGATGAGCAAGGAGGCTTTAGAGTGGGTAGGGGATGTGTAGATCAAGTGTTTACAGTGAAGCATATATGTGAACAGTATTTAGATAAAGGTAGAGAAGTTTTTATTGCATTTATGGATTTAGAAAAGGCATATGATAGAGTGGATAGGGGAGCAATGTGGCAAATGTTGCAAGTGTATGGAATAGGTAGTAAGTTACTGAAGGCTGTAAAGAGTTTTTATGAGGACAGTGAGGCTCAGGTTAGGGTGTGTAGGAGAGAGGGAGATTACTTCCCGGTAAAAGTAGGTCTTAGACAGGGATGTGTAATGTCACCATGGTTGTTTAATATATTTATAGATGGGGTTGTAAAAGAAGTAAATGCTAGGGTGTTGGGGAGAGGGGTGGGATTAAATTATGGAGAATTAAATGCAAAATGGGAGTTGACACAGTTACTTTTTGCTGATGATACTGTGCTTATGGGAGATTCTAAAGAAAAGTTGCAAAGGTTAGTGGACGAGTTTGGGAGAGTGTGTAAAGGTAGAAAGTTAAAAGTGAACATAGATAAGAGTAAGGTGATGAGGGTATCAAACGATTTAAATAAAGAAAAATTGGATATCACATTAGAGAGAGGGATTATGGAAGAAGTAAATGTTTTCAGATATTTGGGAGTTGACGTGTCAGCGGATGGGTTTATGAAGGATGAGGTTACCCATAGAATTGATGAAGGAAAAAAGGTGAGTGGTGCGTTGAGGTATCTGTGGAAACAAAAACGTTATCTATGGAGACAAAGAAGGGAATGTACGAAAGTATAGTGGTACCAACACTCTTATATGGGTGTGAAGCATGGGTTGCCAATGCTGCAGCGACTAGGAGGCTGGAGGCAGTGGAGATGTCCTGTCTAAGGGCAATGTTTTATTTATTTTTTATTAACACATCGGCTGATTCCCACCAAGGCAGGGTGGCCCGAAAAAGAAAAACTTTCATCATCATTCACTCCATCACTGTCTTGCCAGAGGGGTGCTTTACACTACAGTTATAAAACTGCAACATTAACACCCCTCCTTCAGAGTGCAGACACTGTACTTCCCATCTCCAGAACTCAAGTCCAGCCTGCCGGTTTCCCTGAATCCCTTCATAAATGTTACTTTGCTCACACTCCAACAGCACGTCAAGTATTAAAAACCATTTGTCTCCATTCACTCCTATAAAATACGCTCACACATGCTTGCTGGAAGTCCAAGCCCTCGCACACAAAACTTCCTTTACCCCTCCCTCCAACCTTTCCTAGGCCGACCCCTACCCCGCCTTCCCTCCACTACAGATTTATACACTCTCGAAGTTATTCTGTCTCGTTCCATTCTCTCTACATGTCCGAACCACCTCAACAACCCCTCCTCAGCTCTCTGGATAATAGTTTTGGTAATCCCGCACCTCCTCCTAATTTCTAAACTCCGAATTCTCTGCATTATATTCACACCACACATTGACCTCAGACATGACATCTCCACTGCCTCCAGCCTTCTCCTCGTTGCAACATTCATCACCCATGCTTCACACCCATATAAGAGTGTTGGTATAACTATACTCTCATACATTCCCTTCTTTACTTCCATGGACAAAGTTCTTTGTCTCCACAGACTCCGAAGTGCTCCACTCACCCTTTTCCCTCATCAATTCTATGATTCACCTCATCCTTCATAGACCCATCTGCTGACATGTCCACTCCCAAATATCTGAATACATTCACCTCCTCTATACTCTCTCCCTCCAATCTGATATCCAATCTTTCGTCACCTAATCTTTTTGTTATCCTCATCACCTTACTCTTTCCTATATTCACTTTCAATTTTCTTTTTTTACACACCCTACCAAATTCATCCACCAACCTCTGCAACTTCTCTTCAGAATCTCCCAAAAGCACAGTGTCATCAGCAAAAAGCAACTGTGACAACTCCCACTTTGTATTTAATTCTTTATCTTTTAACCCCACACCTCTTGCCAAGACCCTTGCATTCACTTCTCTTACAACCCCATCTATAAATATATTGAACAACCACGGTGACATCACACATCCTTGTCTAAGGCCCACTTTTACTGGGAAATAGTCCCCTTCCATCCTACACACTCTAACTTGAGCCTCACTATCCTCATAAAAACTCTTCACTGTTTTCAGTAACCTACCTCCTATTCCATACACCTGCAACATCTGTCACATTGCCCCCCTATCCACCCTATCATACGCCTTTTCTAAATCCATAAATGCCACAAAAACCACTTTACCCTTATCCAAATACTGTTCACCTATATGTTTCACTGTAAACACTTGGTCTACACACCCCCTACCTTTCGTAAAGCCCCCTTGTTCATCTGCTATCCTGCTTTCTGTCTTACTCTTAATTCTTTCAATAATAACTCTACCATACACTTTACCAGGTACACTCAACAGACTTATTTCCCTATAATTTTTGCACTCTCTTTTGTCCCCTTTGCCTTTATACAAAGGAACAATACATGCTCTCTGCCAATCCCTAGGTACCTTACCCTCTTTCATACATTTATTAAATAATAGCACTAACCACTCCAAAACTATATCCCCACCTGCTTTTAACATTTCTATCTTTATCCCATCAATCCCAGCTGCCTTACCCCCTTTCATTCTACCCACTGCCTCACGAACTTTCCCCACACTCACAACTGGCTCTTCCACACTCCTACAAGATGTTATTCCTCCTTGCCCTATACACGAAATCACAGCTTCCCTGTCTTCATCAACATTTAACAACTCATCAAAATATTCCCTCCATCTTCCCGATACCTCTAACTCTCCATTTAATAACTCTCCTCTCCTATTTTTAACTGTCAAATCCATTTGTTCCCTAGGCTTCCTCAACTTATTAATCTCACTCCAAAACTTTTTCTTATTTTCAACAAAATTTGTTGATAACATCTCACCCACTCTCTCATTTGCTCTCTTTTTACATTTCTTCACCACTCTCTTAACCTCTCTTTTTCTCTCCATATACTCTTCCCTCCTTGCATCACTTCTACTTAGTAAAAACCTCTCATATGCTAACTTTTTCTCCCTTACTACTCTCTTTACATCATCATTCCACCAATCGCTCTTCTTCCCTCCCGCACCCACTCGCCTGTAACCACAAACTTCTGCTGAACACTCTAACACTACATTTTTAAATCTACCCCATACAACTTCGACCCCATTGCCTACACTCTCACTAGCCCATCTATCCTCCAATAATTGTTTATATCTTACCCTAACTGCCTCCTCTTTTAGTTTATAAACATTCACCTCTCTCTTACTTAATGCTTCTATTTTCCTTGTATCCCATCTACCTTTTACTCCCACTGTAGCTATAACTAAAAAGTGATCTGATATATCTGTGGCCCCTCTATAAACATGTACATCCTGAAGTCTACTCAACAGTCTTTTATCTACCAATACATAGTCCAACAAACTACTGTCATTACGCCCTACATCATATCTTGTATACTTATTTATCCTCTTTTTCTTAAAATATGTATTACCTATAACTAAACCCCTTTCTATACAAAGTTCAATCAAAGGGCTCCCATTATCATTTACACCTGGCACCCCAAACTTACCTACCACACCCTCTCTACATGTTTTTCCTACTTTACCATTTAGGTCCCCTACCACAATTACTCTCTCACTTGGTTCAAAAGTTCCTATACATTCGCTTAACATCTCCCAAAATCTCTCTTTCTCCTCTACACTCCTCTCTTCTCCAAGTGCATACACGCTTATGTGTGGTGTAAATATTATGCAGAAAATTCGGAATGTGGAAATTAGGAGAAGGTGTGGAGTTACTAA
Organism: Cherax destructor; assembly: GCA_009830355.1. Lineage (NCBI taxonomy): Eukaryota > Metazoa > Arthropoda > Malacostraca > Decapoda > Parastacidae > Cherax > Cherax destructor. The sequence continues at coordinate 27,147 of WNWK01024319.1, forward strand.
AAGTATTTGTCAGAGGGCTGAAGAGGGGTTGTTCAGGTGGTTTGGTCATTTAGAGAGAATGGATCAAAGTAGAATGACTTGGAGAGCGTATAAATCTGTAGGGGAAGGAAGGCGTGGTAGGGGTCGTCCTAGAAAAGGTTGGAGGGAGGGGATAAAGGAAGTTTTGTGGGAGAGGGGCTTGGACTTCCAACAAGCATGTTTGAGCGTGTTAGATAGGAGTGAATGGAGACGAATGGTTTTTGGGACATGACGATCTGTTGGAGTGTGAGCAGGGTAACATTTTGTGAAGGGATTCAGGGAAACCAGTTAATTGATTTAGTTGGACTTGAGTCCTGGAAATGGGAAGTACAATGCCTGCACTTTAAAGGAGGGGTCTGGGATAGTGACAGCTGGGAGGGACAATTCTCAGCTGTCGTATCTGAGCTCCTCTGCAAAGACAGTGATTATGTATGAGTGTGGTGAAAGTGTTGAATGATGATGAAAGTATTTTCTTTTTGGGGATTTTCTTTCTTTTTGGGTCACCCTGCCTCGGTGGGAGACAGCCGACTTGTTGAAAGAAAAAAAAAAACGAGAAAAAAAGGTATATCGGCAACACTTCTGCAAGCGGCAGGACTCGATGTTGCCATCACGTGAGCATCCAGCGCCAACTTCACAGTCTTTTATCTCAGTAAGTACAGGTCCTAAATTTTTTGTTTTGCCTTATAACACACAGAAAATTGAACTCTAATTTATAAAAAAAAAAAAAAAACATTCGGAGCGCTGGGCGAGTGAATGTAGATCTATGTTTGGACAGTTTAAAAGTTAATGAAGTCAGTTAACTGAGGGTCCTTGGCTTGAACAAGGTTAATGTTGAAGTCACCAGTAAGTATTAGATAATAATAATAATAATAATAATAATAATAATAATAATAATACTTTATTGAGACATTGTACAATTATATATGGTAGACATAGTTATACATAGTTATTACATAGTTATTACTTAGTTATTAATGAGATGTACATGCCAAAAGCCCCTAATATGCTGTGCATTGCGGGCATTCTTAGGACTACTTAATTCTAGACTACATGGTAAAAAGTTATGGTTGATAATTTATAAAATAAGTAAAGTTGCATATCTAAGTTATAAAGTTTGAATATAAGTTGAACATATCAATTAATTGTAGCAATGCAACTAATTGAGTGAGATAACAATTTAAAACAATTAATTGCATTGCAGTTAGTTTACGTTGTCATTACAGTGGACCCCCGAGTATCGTAATTAATCCGTTCCAGGAGCTAGTACTTAACACGAAGTTTACGAAATTCGAACCATTATTTCCCATAAGAAATAATGTAAATACAATTAATCCGTTCCACAAAAAAATATTCACATACAAAATAATTAAAAATAATATATATATACATTTACTTACTTTTATTGAAGAGTTGCAGGCATCTGGAAGATAGGGTAATGAGTAATGAAGGTCCTCTTGGGCATTTTCTTCCAAAACAGGCCTGTTTCATCACAATTAAACACTTGTTGGGGGAGGAATTCTTCAGCCTCTACGAAGGGGAATCCCTGCATGCCTGCTACACTCCCTGCATGCCTGCTACACTCCCTGCATGCCTGCTACACTCCCTGCATGCCTGCTACACTCCCTGCATGCCTGCTACACTCCCTGCATGCCTGCTACACTCCCTGCATGCCTGCTACACTCCCTGCATGCCTGCTACACTCCCTGCATGCCTGCTACACTCCCTGCATCAATGCTACACTCCCTGCATCAATGCTACACTCCCTGCATCAATGCTAAACTCCCTGCATCAATGCTAAACTTCCTGCATCAATGCTAAACTCCCTGCATCAATGCTAAACTCCCTGCATGCCTGCTACACTCCCTGCATGCCTGCTACACTCCCTGCATGCCTGCTACATTCCCTGCATGAATGCTACACTCCCTGCATGAATGCTACACTCCCTGCATCAATGCTAAACTCCCTGCATCAATGCTAAACTCCCTGCATCAATGCTAAACTCCCTTCATCAATGCTAAACTCCCTGCATCAATGCTAATTTCCCTGCATCAATGCTAAACTCCTTGCATCAATGCTAACCTCCCTGCATCAATGCTAAACTCTCTGCATGCCTGCTACACTCACTGCATGAATGCTACACTCACTGCATGAATGCTACCACAGGGGTGCCACTAGGAAGCTTCTTTGGACCCATGGTGAGTTATTTCACGGTGACAGTCACTAAACCACCAAAAAAGACACTAAATGTATTGTGAATGTTTGAAAGAGCGCGCTGGGTAATGTTCTCTCAATGGTAAACAACGCTTCACTGGCGGCGTCCTGCGTCCCGCGCAGGCGCGGAGCAGGCGGACAGGTCTAATATGTTACGAAACACGAGCGGTTTTACGATTCTCGAAATCGTAAAAAGCTTACGAAACACGATGTTTACGAAGTAAGAACATTACGAAACTTGGGGGTCCACTGTATAATGTAAGTGTTGTGGAAATAATTAGCTAAGTATGTAATATTCATAACAGGTTTTACATTCAATTGATTAGTCAGGTTTTTACGTTAAGTGATTATTGTACTTTGCTGGGAATGTTTGATATTGAGCAATTAGCTTTGGGTGAGAAGGTGGTTTTTTAGCATCGTTTTGAATTGGGGTACAGGTAGGGTTTCTTTGGCAATGACAGGTAATGAATTCCAAATTTTCGTGCCTTTTATATGCATTGAGTTTTTACATAGTGTTAGATGGACACGGGAACATCAAGGAGTGATCTG
>WNWK01024320.1:0-29924 GCA_009830355.1 Cherax destructor
AATCCCCGAAACGCAATTATGTAACAAATTTTGTGTTCTTTGAAGTTATTTGGGGTCTGAAATTACAATGTAAATTTTTCCAAGGGAGTAACACTGAATGCCAGAAATTAGGGGAAGTTTTTAGTCCTTAAAACTCATGTACTTAATATTAGAGAAATTTATTGAGTTTATTCTAGTTAAAAATTATTTTCAAAATTACAATATGATGAAATTTTACTGTTTAAATTATTATATAATGATATTAGATCTTAGATTGTTACAGGTGTTAAGATTCTTGAATGATAATATGGAATTGAGATTATCTTAAGGAAAATAACATTGAGCATTTTTGACATTAACTTATAATATGAGTAGGGGTAACATAATAGTAACATATTATTAAAAATTGAGATTATCGTATAGGAAAGTAACAATGAGCATTTTTCAAAGTAGTTTATAGCATGATCATTTAGGTTTGGGTGAGTAGGTGGTTTTTGAGTTGAGTCTTAAATTGATTTTCAGACAAGATTATCTTAATATTTACTGGTAATGAATTCCAGATTCTGGGGCCCTTTATGTGCATAGAATTTTTACATAGGTTGATATGAACACGGGGTATATCAAAAGTGATCTGTGTCGTGTGTTGTGGTCATGGGTCCTATTAAAGTTGGTGAGGAGAGTTTTGAGCAGAGGGTTTATATTAGAGTGTAAAGTTTTATATATGTAGTAGGCACAAGAGTAAGTATGAATGTTCTTACGGTGAGTAGTTTGAGACTTTTGAATATTGGTGGAGTATGCTGTCTAGAGGGAATTTGTTATCATTCTGACTGCGGCCTTTTGTTGTGTTATGAGTGGTCTAAGGTGATTTAACGTTGTTGATCCCCATGCACAGATTCCATAGGTGAGATACGGGTAGATAAGTGAATGATATAGTGCAAGGAGAGCTGATTGAGGTACATAATAGCGTATCTTTGATAATATGCCTACTGTCTTCGAGATTTTCTTGGAAATTTGTTGTATATGTGTTTGGAATTTAAGGCTACTGTCAAGGTGGATTCCTAGGAATTTTCCTCTGTGAGTCTTGTGATGGGTGTACCATTAAGTGTTATGTTATGGAACATTTGTGGCTTTGCTTCCAAACTGTATGAAGTAGGTCTTGTCAGTATTGAGAGTAAGCTTGTTAGTCGTCATCCATGTTGATATTTTCTGTAATTCGGCATTAACAGTGTTGGCCAGTATAACTGGATTTGGGTGAGAGAAGACATATGTTGTGTCATCTGCAAATAAAATGGGTTTGAGTAGTTGTGATGCATTCGGTAGGTCATTTATGTAAATGAGGAATAGGAGTGGCCCCAGGACACTTCCTTGAGGGACTCCGACTGTAATTGGTTGTGTGGAAGAGTTCGCTCCATTTGTGTACACGTATTGGCTTCTGTTGGTGAGGTATGATTTTAGGTAGTTGAGTGGGTGCCCCTTATACCATAGTGTGCTAATTTTGTGAGCAGTAAATCATGGTCGACTGTATCAAAAGCTTTGCGGAGATCAATGAAGATTCCCAGTGGGACTTCTTTTTCTCAAGTGCTGTATATATTAACTCCAACATGTGCGTAATAGCATCGTTTGTGCTCTTGTTTGTCCTGAATCCAAATTGACAGGGGTTGAGTACATTGTGTGAGACGAGGTAGGAATAGATTTGTCTATGAATTAATTTTTCGAAGATTTTAGAAAGCAATGGTAAATTAGAAATTGGTCTATAATTATTCAGGTCTGTTTGATCACCTCCTTTGTGGATCGGGGTGACCCTAGCTATTTTGAGAATTGATGGAAAGGTAGAGGCTTCAATGGATTTATTGAATAGTGTTGCTATAATTGGTGACAGTACCTGTGAAGCTTTTTGTACATAAAAGTTGGTAGGCTGTTTATGTCTCCTGCCTTGTTTTTAAGGGTGTTGATTATGAGCGAGACTTCAATTGGGTTGGTAGGAGCTAGGAATAGCGTATTAGGGTAGGTGTTTGTGAGGTAGTCTGTTGGACGGGTGTTTGAGCTTGGGATTTTACTCGCTAGATTCTTTCCTATGGTGGAGAAGAAAACATTAAGTCTGTTTGCTGTCTCAGTAGGTGAGAGTAGGGGTTCATCTGCTCTTGATAATTTGATGGTGTTGTTTTTCGCTATCTTATTATTTCCTAGAATTGCAGATAGGGTCTTCCAGGTCTTTTCATATCACCTTTTATGTTCTGGAGTCTGTTCTCATAATACAATTTTTTGATCTCCTTATCAGGCTGGTAAGGGTTGATGAGTAGCGTTTGGATTGTTCTCTGGTTATTAGACCCTTCTGTATTGTTTTTCATATTGGTGCCTTTTGTTAATGGATTTAAGGATGCTGGGTGTTAGCCAGGGATTGTTAAGTCTCTTAGCTGTGATCTGTTTAGTTTTTTAGGGCAATGTTTGTTATAGAGGTGGTGGGTTTTGTTAAGGAAATTCTTGATGCATTCATTAGTATCTGTATATGTTTCTAACTCATTATGCCAGTCAATGTTAATCATAGCTGTTATAAAGTTATTTACAGCTGACTCATTATGTAGTCTGAAGGTAACTTTTGTAATATCTAGGGGCAATTTACCAAGATTAGTTATGAGAAAGGTCGGATAGTGGTCTGTGGTGTTGTCTGTGATGATGCCTGATTTTAGAGGGGCTATAGTATTAGTCCAGATGTGGTCTAGTAATGAGGTACTAGTCTCGGAGATTCTTGTAGGTTTTGATATTGTTGGTAGTAACAAGCAGTTGCTCATAGTGTTTGTGAATTCTGTTACTTGTGGGTCCTGGTCATTTAGGAGATTTATATTGAAGTCTCCTGTGAGCAGCAAATGGTCTTTGTTCATGTGTGCATCAGTTATTAGGTTACTGTACCTAGTTTTTCACTAAAATGGTGAATGTTTGACTGTGGTAATCTGTAGATGTTTATCACTGTGAGGGGTTTTTGCAGGTCTTTTGATTTAAATTTAGCTATAATATATTCTCCATGCTCATCCCTTATGCAAGAGTTATTGATACATTCAAGTTGATCTGAGTAATATATAGCTATTCCACCCCTCGCTGATCTGTCCTACAATTGTGAATGGCTGTGTAACCTGGGATGGCATAGACATCTGTAGTATCAGGCTTCAGCCAGGTCTCAGTGAGTGTGATGATTGACATATTGGTCTGGAGGGATTGGAGTAGTGCTGTGAGGTCATCATAATGTTTGCTCAAAGATCTAACATTGTAATTGAAGATAGTTATGTTATTGTTGGCTCTGAGTAATGTCTTTGCTTGATCTGCTGTGTAATAGTTACAGTTACTGTTGGAATCATGTAAGTCATTTAATAATAGGTTGATATCAGGATCAATTCCTGTAATCATAAGATTTGATGTGATTCTATAACTAGACCTGAGAAGAATAGATAATACTAAACTTAATAATATGATACTAGAATAAATGCTTAGGAACTATTTGATTATTACAAATTTTTAATAAGAGTTTGTAGAGATACAGGGTATTTGACAGAGTTCTTGGCACGTGAATTTATGCCAACAGAATTATTATTATAATCAAAATGAGGCACTAAACCTACTAGGGTCATACAGCACTGCTACACAACTGATTAGATGGGAAAATATCCTTGCTCTTTTATTCACAAAAAACAATAATCTCATACTGTGAACATATCAAACTTGAACCACAGCCTAATCAAACTTCTACCAACACAGGCACTGGTAATCATTGTTTGTTAATATTTTTAAGCATTTTAGTTGAATTAAGCAACTATGTTAGGCTAAGAATGGGGCTAAAGTGAAAAAAAAATTCTGAATCAGATAAAAAAAAAGACATAGCAATGCCAATGATGGTACTTTTCAAATCACTTGTAGTCTCATGACTCAAATACTGTTCTGTGCTCACAGTGCCTGTCAAGGTGTGTGTGTGTGTGTGAGAGAAAGAGAGAGAGAGAGAGAGAGAGAGAGAGAGAGAGAGAGAGAGAGAGAGAGAGAGAGAGAGAGAGAGAGAGAGAGAGAGAGAGAGAGAGAGAGAGAAAGAGAAGAGAGAGAAGAGAGAAAGAGAGAAAGAGAGAGAGAGAAAGAGAGAGAGAAAGAGAGAGAAAGAGAGAGAGAAAGAGAGAGAGAAAGAGAGAGAAAGAGAGAAAGAGAGAAAGAGAGAGAAAGAGAGAAAGAGAGAGAAAGAGAGAAAGAGAAAGAGGGAGAGAAAGAGAGAGAGAAAGAAAGAGAAAGAAAAGAGAGAGGAGAGAGAGAGAGCGCAGAGAGAGAACGCAAGAGAGAGAGAGGCGCAAGAGAGAGAGAGCGCAAGAGAGAGAGAGCGCAAGAGAGAGAGAGCGCAAGAGAGAGAGAGCAAAGAGAGAGCGCAAGAGAGAGAGAGCGCAAGAGAGAGAGAGCGCAAGAGAGAGAGAGAGCGCAAGAGAGAGAGCGCAAGAGAGAGAGAGAGCGCAAGAGAGAGAGAGAGAGCGCAGAGAGAGAGAGCGCAAGAGAGAGAGAGAGAGAAGAGAGAGAGAGAGAGAGAGAGAGAGAGAGAGCTGGAAAATGAAGTTGTATACTGCCTGTACCAAGTCAATAAACCTAAACTATTGAGAAGGACTCAAAGCACTTGGATTTTTGTTTCTGCCCAAAATGCTCATGCATTATAGTGGCTTTCTTTGTGTGTAACAATACTTTATTACATGTAAACTACAGTTTGTATACTACACAAAGATTTTTTTTTTTTGAGATGAGAGAAACACCTGATGATATTACAGTGGACCCCAGGTTTTTGTTATTTTTTTCGTTCCAGAATGCTGTTCAAGTGCCATTACCAAACGAATTTATTCCCATAAAGAATAATGTAAAGTAGACTAGTCCTTTTAGACCCCCAAAAATACACTCACAAAAGCATTTAAAAAAATACACTTACATAAAAGGGCGAGTCTGGAGCAGGAAGGTATTGAAAAGAGTGATCCCTAACCTGAACACTGTTATGACACCTCCCCCAGGGGGCTGGGTGGTTAACAACAAGCAGTAGCTATCAACAATTAAACGGTCCAAACGTATATATGCAGCAGTTAGAATGATAACAAATTCTCACTCCAGGCAGCATACTCCACCAATATTCAAAAACCTAAACTTACTCACCATACAAGACATCCATACTTTTTACTGTGCCTATTACATACATAGAACACTCTATGCAAATATTAACCCACCACTCAAACTTCTCCTTACTAATTTTAACAGGACACATGACCATAACACTAGACACAGATCACTCCTCGATGTTCCCCGTGTCCACCTAACACTATGTAAAAACTCAATGCACATAAAAGGCACGAAAATTTGGAATTCATTACCTGTCATTGCCAAAGAAACCCTACCTGTACCCCAATTCAAAACGATGCTAAAAAACCACCTTCTCACCCAAAGCTAATTGCTCCATATCAACCATTCCCAGCAAAGTAGAATAATCACTTAACGTAAAACCTGACTATTCAAGTCAATGTAATGTATGAATGAACGAATGAATGAATGTAAAACCTGTTATGAATAATACTTACTTAGCTAATTATTCCCACAACACTTACATTATAATGACCACGTAAACTAACAGCAGTGCAATTAATTGTTTTAAATTGTTATCTCACTCAATTAGTTGCATTGCTGCAATAAATTGCTACAATTAATTGATATGTTCAACTTATATTCAAACTTTATAACTTAGATATGCAACTTTACTTATTTTATAAATTACCAACCATAACTTTTTATTATTTTATTATTATTATTGCTTTAATTTGTTTAATCTGACTTAATTAATTTTATAATGAAGACAAAAGTACAAAACTATGTTCAAATTTCATAGCTTAAATACTCACCTTTACTCATTGTATACTATCTACAAAAATTCTTACAATTTAGTTTTAAGTTAATTTTAAGTCTGCCCAAAATGCCCTGCATACTAGGGGCTTTTGGCATGTACACCTCATGTAATCTCAATAACCAAATGTAATTCTTTGTATCATGTCCAAATAAAAATATTATTATATTATTATTATTATTATTATTACGTTCGCACGCCCAGTGCCCCGAATATTTTGAAAAAAAAAAAGAAAAAAAAAAAAAAAAGAAATAAAGAACACATTTTTTTTTAAGTGTTATAGGATAAAAAAAATTAGGGTGAGTAGTTACCGAGATATGAGGCAGAGAAGTTGGCACTGGATGCTCACCTGACAGCAACAGGAGTCCTGCCGCCTGCAGAATTGTTGCCGATATACAGTGGACCCCCGAGTAACAAGCACCCCGGAAATCGTACAATTATGTAAGTATAATATTGTAAGTGCTTTTGTAAGTGTATTTTTGGGGGTCTGAAATGGACTAACCTACTTGACATTATTTCTTAAGGGAGTAAATTCGTTCGGTAATGGCACTTAAGCAAGCTTCTGGAATGAATTTTGCTCGTTACTCGGGGGTCCACCGAACCTTTTTTTCTCTTTTTTTTTTTTATTATTTTTATATAATTTTTGTTCTGATAATTACAATTTATAGTAGTTCTTGTGATTTCATAGAAAATCTTTGTTCTGACAGTAATATTAGGTACTGAAATTGTAATAAAATAATAATAATAATGATAGTGCACGAAAATAATAATAATAATAATGATAGTGCATAATAATGATAATAAAAATAATAATAATAATAATAATAAGTAATAATAATAAAGTTCCCTTGAAGCCATTATGTAAGATAAGTGTCACTGCCTTCTCTCATCTGATCTCCACTAATGATGACTGGTGACATTTGAGGAGGGGTGAGGGTAATCTTAGCTCGTCTTATCAGTCCAGTAATTACAGTGATGACATTTGACGAGCTTACACTGCTTCCCTTTATTTGTTACGCAAACCTGTCTGTCTGTCGGTGTCTGTCTGTCTGTGTCTGTCTTTCTGTCTGCTTGTCTCAAAGAGTAACTCATAAACCAACTGGTATTATGCAAATCACAAGCACATTATATCACTTTGTCTTTATTTTTTTAGTTATCCTAGGTAATTTACACTACTATGTATAATTGTATTTACGTATGTGTTCCTGTGAGATAGAGACAGATAGATACAGACAGACAGAGAGACAGAGATAGACAGCCAATCAGGTACCCAGCTGACCAGCAAAGTGGCCAACCAGCTGCTTGCCAGCCTGCCGACATTACTTTCCACTTCAAAGGGGAGTGTTAATATGACATGACATCAGTGAATCCTTGGTGTTAGCCGCAGTGTTTGCTCTAGCTGGCGCTCAATTTAACTGGTGCTCCCACAAGGTACAGTGGTACCTCGAGTTACGATATTTTTTCGTTTGAGAATGCTGTTCAAGTGCCATTACCAAACGAATTTATCCCCATAAGGAATAATGTAAAATAGACTAGTCCTTTTACACCCCCAAAAATATACCTACAAAAGCATTTAAAAAAATAAACTTACATAAAAGGGCGATTTTGGGGACCATCATAACTCGAGGTACCACTGTACTAAGTGGTCCCAGATTTTTTTAATATGGCGCACACCGAGTGTTAAGACCCATTCTATGCTGACCAGGCATCTCAGGCGAATCGTGCCAAATTTGGAGGCAGGAAAAATAAAACGTAAATATACGTTCGGGGCAGTAGCAGTACTAACGTATATATGTTTGGACCGTTTAAGGGTTAAAAACAAAACAGCAGCACATGCTGTTTCATCCTAACTTCCCCCCCCTCAAAAAAAAAAAAAAGCTGCTTAAACCAAGCCATGCAAAATAACTACACAAGTACAGTGGACCCCCGAGTAATGAACACCCCGGAAATCGTACAATTATGTAAGTATAATATTGTAAGTGCTTGTGGAAGTGTATTTTTGGGGGTCTGAAATAGACTAACCTACGTGACATTATTCCTTAAGGGAGTAAATTCATTCGGTAATGGCACTTGAGCAGGCTTCTGGAATGAAGTTTTTACGTTACTCGGGGGTCCACTGTATTACAAAAGCTGAAAACTTAAGAACCAAATTAGAAGGGAAGTTTTGTTGTATGTACAAAAGTATGGTGCTTGACTGTACAGTGGTACCCCGACTTACGATATTTTTTCATTCCAGAATGCTGTTCAAGTGCCATTACCAAACGAATTTATCTCCTTAAGAAATAATGTAAAATAGACTAGTCTGTTTAGACCCCCAAAATTACACTTACAAAAGCATTTAAAAAAATAAACTTACATAAAAGGGTGTGTTTGGGGACCATCGTAAGTCGGGGTACCACTGTACTCTTATTTCCATTATAAATAAATCTGATATTATGCAATGAATTTATGAACAGTGCTGCTTATGCATTGTGTTGTGTTCAGAATAATGCAAGTGCATACTTCCTCATCACGGGTATCTCTGGGACCGATGTTGAAGAGAGGCAGACCATCCCGAGGCATTGGTGTAAATGCTTCAAATATATTCTTGGGAAGATGCACCTCACTTAGTCTGCTATGTAAGACATACGCTTTGTCCAACACAGATCTTACAGCAATCCATGACTCTTGGTAGTAGTACATCTGAGAAAATGAAATTTTCAATAGTTATAATGTAATTTTCAATGCATTTTTTATCATTAACCAGTAAATAAATTATAAATCTAATTTTTTAACACAATGACCATTTCCCACCCAGGCAGGACCATACATTCATTGTCACCTCATTTCTTTACTGTTTCTAGACATGCAGATACATCACATTTCAGATGACCTGAACATGCTCATCATTCTTTAATGTAAAGCCACTACACTTCTCGTCCTAAACTCAAGTTTGCCAAACTACCTTCCCTGAATATCCTCATAGGTACTCCCTTTGCTCATACTACAACACCATGAAAAATCCTTAAAAACTATACTATACACCCTTTTCAACAACTTATCTTACTCCAGCATTTCTAAATGGCCAAACCATTTCTGCTTCTGATTTATATCATTCATACCATTATATTTTAACTTCTTCACACTTTATTCTCTGTATAATATTCTCCACACACATTCATCTCAAGCATGATATCTATACTCTCTTTGTCTCCTCGCTGCAACATTTGAAGAGCATGACTTCCACCCATACAAGTGTTGGCACTACTATACTCAAATGCATTCCTCTTTTAACATCCAGTGATAAACTTCTTTCTAGATTCAACATTCCAGTTACATTTCCTCCATCATCTATTGTAGGATTCATCTCATCATACATAAACCCATCTGTCAACACATTCACTCTCCCACATTTAAATACTGTACACTTATTTCCTCTATAATCCTTTTCTTTTACTCTGTGTCCAGCTTTTCATTTCCTAGACTACTTACTCTCATTACCTTGCTCTTTTCTAAGTTTAATTGCAACTTTCTTTTTACACACTCTCCCAAACTCCTCCACCAACCTCTGAAATTTGTTTTTTGTATATGCCAAAAGCAATGTTTCAAGTTTAAAGGGAGAACTTAAATGAGCTACTTAAACTGTCCACACACCTAGTCATGTAGCCATCCATCACCCTCATTACTGCCCACACCACCAACTGCACACTCACCCACCCAGTCATCTATTATCCACACTGCCACTCACACTGGGTCACAGTCACCATCATCACACCACCTCATTGCTTCCAGCCTCCACCCCTTCCACTGCCCAGCATCCTCCACCTCCCAACTCCTCCACTGCCCAGCATTCTCCACCTCCCAGCATCAGCCTCCAACTTCTGCTCCCACCCCTCAACTGCTCAGTCCCCATCTCCCATGCCAGCAGTTCCCTAATCCCCCATACTCCAAACTCCCTCACCCCAACTACTCTAACCCCTCGTATACACCCTAACCTTACACCCCACCTAACCTCTATACAATTACAATGATGAGGGTATCAAACAATTTAAATAAAGAAAAACTGGATATCACATTGGAGAGAGGGATTATGGAAGAAGTGAATGTTTTCAGATATTTGGGAGTTGACATGTCAGCGGATGGGTTTATGAAGGATGAGGTTAATCATAGAATTGATGAAGGAAAAAAGGTGAGTGGTGTGTTGAGGTATCTGTGGAGACAAAAAATGTTATCCATGGAGGCAAAGAAGGGAATGTACGAAAGTATAGTGGTACCAATACTCTTATATGGGTGTGAAGCATGGGTTGCAAATGCTGCAGCGAGGAGGCGGATGGAGGCAGTGGAGATGTCCTGTCTAAGGGCAATGTGTGGTGTAAATATTGTGCAGAAAATTCAGAGTGTGGAAATTAGGAGGAGGTGTGGAGTTACTAAAAGTATTTGTCAGAGGGCTGAAGAGGGGTTGTTGAGGTGGTTTGGTCATTTAGAGAGAATGGATCAAAGTAGAATGACTTGGAGAGCGTATAAATCTGTAGGGGAAGGAAGGCGGGATAGGGGTCGTCCTCGAAAAAGGTTGGAGGGAGGGGGTAAAGGAGGTTTTGTGGGCGAGGGGCTTGGACTTCCAGCAAGCATGTGTGAGCGTGTTAGATAGGAGTGAATGGAGACGAATGGTTTTTGAGACCTGATGAGCTGTTGGAGTGTGAGCAGGGTAATATTTTGTGAAGGAATTCAGGGAAACCAGTTAATTGATTTAGTTGGACTTGAGTCCTGGAAATGGGAAGTACAATGCCTGCACTTTGAAGGAGGGGTCTGGGATAGTGACAGTTGGGAGGGACTTATTCTCAGCTGTCGTATCTGAGCGCCTCTGCAAAGAGAGTGATTATGTATGAGTGAGGTGAAAGTGTTGAATGATGATGAAAGTATTTTCTTTTTGGGGATTTTCTTTCTTTTTGGGTCACCCTGCCTCGGTGGGAGATGGCTGACTTGTTGAAAAAAAAAAAATTGTAGGATCTATGACTGACTCACATTACCACATCGACCTACAATTACATTCTCCATATTTTTTTTTTTTTAATTTAAGAACCTATAAAAATTTTGGTGATTTTTTTTGGGGGGGTTCTAAGGAACATAACCCTATTTTTTTCCATATGTTCTTCAGTTCATTTTAGATGATTTTTTGACTACAGTATATGCCAATTTTAGGAACTACCATGACAGTCAACTGTACATTTCTTTCATAATTCTGTCTTACATTCTGATCCCTAATTTGTAATTACCAATATGTGTAATAACATTTATCACCTTGAACTTTTTTCATTCACTTTTAACTTCCTTTTTAATACACCCTTTTCAACTTCAAGCCTTTTTTCCCATCTTTTAACATCACGTTAAATACAGAGGACGTGATTCATGCTACCCTCAAGGGCAGCATGAATCACGTCTTGGTAATGTAGAAGGGCCCTGGATCCGAGGAATTAAAAGCTATTCTCCCCTTCTTTTTATCTCCCAGTAGCATTGTGTTATCCAGAAGCAACAATTTTCAGAACCTACATTGGAAATCAGGTTTATCTTTAACCTGTTAACTGTCCAAACGTAGATCTACGTTCGTACCGCTAGCGCTCCAAACGTAGATCTACATTTTATTTTTCCTGCCTCCAAATTTGGCAAGATTGAATTGAGATGCCTAGTCAGCATAGAATGGGTCTTAACACTTGGTGTGTGCAGTATTAAAAAAATCTGGGACCACTTAGTACCTTGTGGGAGCACCAGTTCAACTGAGTGCCAGCTAGAGCAAACAGCGTGGCAAACACCAAGGATTCACTGATGTCATGTCATATTAACACTTCCCTTTTAGGAGGAAAGTGATGTTGACCCCGAGTTTAGTGGCTTTGAGGTGGATGTGGCCACAAGTTGTTGCGGAAATAACAAAAACCTCGATAATAACCCATGTGCAACATTTGTGCAACACCCTTTCAGAAGATAAAACTGAGCAAGATAAGTTATCTGACAGTAATAATTAGCAGTTCATTCTTTCCAAGTGAAATAAACCATACCAACTGCAAAGAAGCTACTCTTCAGATCATAAAAGACCACCTACATGCAATAGTGCCAGTGTCAGAGATAAAGGAAACACAATTACCAGGTAACCAAGGTAGAAAACAAAGTGTTATGCTTAGATTTCACACACAAGACAGAAAAAAAGATTTAATAATTACATCCATTAAAGCAAAAAAAGACGTTTACATAAATGAGTGTCTCACAAAAAAACGTCAAAACCTCCTAAACAGAGTAAGAAAGCTTAAACGTGAGAATAAAGATAAAATCCACCAATGCTTCACAAGGGATGGAAAAATTCTAGTATGGAAAACAAATGTATGCCGTGTTTACTATATCATGAATGAAAATGAAATGTCTAACTTCCTCCAAGATGCTAATCTTACAGAGTCTGAATAACCTCAGTGACCAATTCCTTATACTGCTTTAGTGTAGAATATTAGTAACTACTACCTCACTATATCAAATTTCTCACACAGCAGATAGTGTGACTTAATTTGTCTATTTTGCATTTGAATCAACTACCTCATTATAATTATAATTATAATTAAAATTACCTTTAGCCATTTTCCAACCTCAGCACTATATATAGATTATAATTATTCACTTTAATGTTGCAGTTTTATAACTGTAGTGTAAAGCACCCCTCTGGCAAGACAGTGATGGAGTGAATGATGGTGAAAGTTTTTCTTTTTCAGGCCACCCTGCCTTGGTGGAAATCGGCCAATGTGTTAATAAAAAAATAAATAAATAGTAATCACTTTAATTGATTAAAAACAGTTTAAAAACATTTTTTACTACTAGTACAGTGGACCCCCGGTGTTCGTCCTGCTCCAAACTCGCCCTTTTATGTAAGTGTATTTTTTAAATGCTTTTGTAAGTGTATTTTTGGGGGTCTAAAAGGACTAGTCTACTTTACATTATTCCTTATGGGAATAAATTAGTTTGGTAATGGCACTTGAACAGCATTATGGATCGAAAAAATAACGAAAACCAGGGGTCCACTGTATATATTATTTACCTCATTTAAGTGCTTTCACTATTTAGTAACAACTACCTCTATGTATTTGTCTATTCTTTGATTACTTTTTTGCCATATAATTTTATTTTTATTTTTAAATACCTTTATGTATTTGTCTATTCTTTGATTACTTTTTTGCCATATAATTTTATTTTTATTTTTAAATACATACAGTATTTACTTTTTATCCATATTTCCAACCTCATTGCTTAAAATTTGTTTCAAGTAATTTTTTACTATAAATATATTTTACTTTTGTACACTTAAGCATTATATTATACTATAATAGTTCTTTACTTTCATTTACTTTATTTTGCCTTTAATAAATTCTAAAATCAAAACTAGTGCAATACTGAATCTAAATATTTGTTCCATAATTACTTAATACTAGCCATAGTAATTATTCCAACAAGCTCAATTAGCTAGTTAAATAGTAAATCATCAACATTGTAAATATGTACAGTGGTACCTTGGTTAACGATATTTTTTCGTTCCAGAATGCTGTTCAAGTGCCATTACCAAACGAATTTATCCCCATAAGGAATAATGTAAAATAGACTAGTCCTTTTAGACCCCCAAAAATACACTTAAAAAAACATTTAAAAAAATAAACTTACATAAAAGGGCGAGTTTGGGGACCATCGTTAACCGAGGTACCACTGTATATCCTAAATCTCTGTGACTTATGTTCCATTGTTATAAGTCTAGTTCTTAATCTAGTATCATATTATTAAGTTTAGCAAATTCTATTGTTCTTAAGACTAGTTATAGAATCACACTAAATCTTATGATTACAGGCATTGATCCTGACATCAACCTATTATTAAACGACTTACATGATTCCAATAGCAACTGTAATTACTACACAGCAGACCAAGCAAAGACACAGCTAAGAGACTCAACAATCCCTGGCTAACACTCATCATCCTTACCAGCCTGATAAGGTGGTCAAAAAAATTGTATTATGAGAACAGACTACATAACATAAAAGGTGATATGAAAAAGACCTGGCACACCCTATCTGCAATTCTAGGAAATAAAAAGATAACCAAAAACAATACCATCAAATTATCAAAAACAGATGAACCCCTACTCTCACCAACTGAGAAAGCAAACAGACTTAATGTTTTCTTCTCCACCATAGGAAAGAATCTGGCGAGTAAAATTCCAAGCTCGAACACCCGTCCAACAGACTACCTTACCAACACCTACCCGGATTCACTATTCCTAGCTCCTACCAACCCAGTAGAACTCTTGCTCATAATCAACACCCTTAAAAACAAGACAGGAGACATAAACAGCTTACCACCTTTTATGTACAAAAAAGCTTCATAGGTACTGTCACCAATTATTGCAACACTCTTTAACCCTTTCCGGGTTTCGGTCGTACTAGTACGGCTTACGCCCTGGGGTTATGGTCGTACTAGTATGCCTAAATTCTAGCGCCCTCAAATCAAGCAGAAACAGGCTGTTAGGCCTAGATTTGATAGAATGGGTCTGTGCGGTCAGTGTGCGCAGTATAAAAAAATTCCTGCACCACACAGTGCATAATGAGGAAAAAAAACTCTGACCGTGTTTTTGGTTTAAAACAGCGACTTTGCAGTCTATTTTCGTATGGTATTTATGCTTGTATTCTCGTTTTCTTAGTCTCATTTTATAGAATAGATGATATATTACAGAAATAGAGATAATTTTGACTGGTTTCACGATGACAAGTACCTTGAAACTGAGCGCAAAGTAGCGAAAATGTTTGATTTTGGCCGATGTTCAAGAGTAAACAAATCACACCATGCGTGCAATACACATCAACTGGAGAGTCTAATATTCTTGCACAAGTGTGCTGATATTATTTATACCATTTTTACAATGATGCAGTTGTATACATAACAGTAAATCTTCTATTTTTTGTGAGAATAAAAATTAAAAATGGAAAGCAAAAGTAATGTAAGAGGGGCCTGGAGACATGACTAATGAACAGAGATGTCTGCCTTGTTTATTATGGACCCTATTTTGAAATTGGCATCGTTTGAAATTTGTGTGAAATTGGCCAAATTGCCATTTTCTGACCACTATTTTGGGTAGTTGAAATTGGTAAATAGGCGGTTTCTTGTACTCAATCGATAGAAGAAATGGAGTTCTAGCGAAATAGCTATAATCTTAGTAGACTGAAACATTGGAATTTGCCGAAAATAGGGCTCAAAGTAGGCGAAATTGCCGATGCGTAAATGTCATCGATACCGCTAACTTCGCGAAAGCATAATTCCTTTATTTTTCGATCAAATTTCATAATTTTTGTGGCGTTATGATCGGAAAAAGATTCTCTATCATTTCATAAGAATTTTTTTTTTTAAATTCTTGGACCCTGAGAACGAGTTTCAGAGAGGGTCCTTGGACCCCCAAAGGGTTAATAAATCCATTGAAACCTCTACCTTCCCAGCAATTCTTAAAATAGCAAGGGTCACCCCGATACACAAAGTAGGTGATCAAACAGACTTGAATAATTATAGACCAATATCTAATTTACCACTGATTTCTAAAATCTTCGAAAAATTAATTCATAGACAGATCTATTCCTACCTCGTCTCACACAATGTACTCAACCCCTGTCAGTTTGGATTCAGGACCAACAAGAGCACAAATGATGCCATTATACACATGCTAGAGTTAATATACACTGCACTTGAGAAGAAAGAAGTGCCACTGGGAATCTTCATTGACCTACGCAAAGCTTTTGATACAGTCAACCATGATTTACTATTCACAAAATTAGCACACTATGGTATAAGAGGTCACTCACTCAACTACCTAAAGTCATACCTTTGTAACAGAAGCCAATACGTGTATGCAAATGGAGCGACCTCTTCCACACAATAAATTACAGTCGGAGTCCCTCAAGGAAGTGTCCTGGGTCCACTCCTATTCCTCATTTACATCAATGACCTACCGAATGCATCACAACTACTCAAACCCATATTATTTACAGATGACACAACGTATGTCTTCCCTCACACAAATCCAGTCATACTGGTCAACACCGTCAATGCCGAATTACAGAAAATATCAACATGGATGGCGACTAATAAACTTACTCTCAATACTGACAAGACCTACTTCATACAGTTTGGAAACAGAGCCACAAATGTTCCATTTAACATAACGCTCAATGGTTCACCCATCACAAGACTCACAGAGGGAAAATTCCTAGGAATCCACATTGACAGTAGCCTAAAATTCCAAACACACATACAACAAATTTCCAAGAAAATCTCAAAGACAGTAGGCATAATATCAAAGATACACTACTATTTACCTCAATCAGCTCTCCTTGCACTATATCACTCACTCATCTACCCTTATCTCACCTATGGAATCTGTGCATGGGGATCAACAACAGTGAATCACCTTAGACCACTCATAACCCAGCAAAAGGCTGCAGTCAGAATGATAACAAATTCCCACTCTAGACAGCATACTCTTCCAATATTCAAAAGCCTAAAACTACTCACCATAAAGAACATTCACACTTATTCTTGTGCCTACTACATATATAGAACTCTACACTCTAATATAAACCCTCCACTCAAAATTCTCCTCACCAACTTCAATAGAACCCATGACCACAACACAAGGCACAGATCACTTTTTGACATACCCCGTGTCCCTATCAACCTATGTAAAAATTCTATGCACATAAAGGGCCCCAGAATCTGGAATTCATTACCAGTAAATACTAAAATAACCTTGTCTGAAAATCATTATAAGACTCTTCTCAAAGACCACCTACTCACCCTTAATCCTTTGACTGTCGGAGACCCCTTTCTGAAACTGTCATTCTATGTCGGGAAATATTAGAAAAAAAAAAAAAAAAAATTTTTCTTATCAAAATGTTAAGATTATTTTTCTGATTGTTTTTAATCCTAAAAACAGATTTTTGCCATCAATACTTACCGAGATATGGAGGTGTAAAGTTGGCAGAAAATGAGCCGTGTATGGCAACAGCGGCGAATGCCACTCACTCGGTAAACATTTGTTTACTTCCATTCGTAGATTTCTTGTTTTTTTCACTATTTTCTTTTTGTACGTAACTTATGTGGCCTGTGAGACCAAGGTAAGGTGAAATGTATATATATACATTCGTTGTATGCAACACAATAATAGCATAAACATTAGTATCTTTATATTGTTTACAAAACTTGTTTACACAAACCAACAATACAAAAAAATCTTTATTACTATTGTTCTATAATATATATATATAAATGTACAGTCACTGGACATGTTCATAGACGTTCTGCAGCTTGTGTAACTCTTTGAAACACGGTTCTATGCACAGTGGTGTTTTACATTCCTCACACACAAAATGAGTGTGTCTGCATTTTTGTGGGTGTTTTTTTGTATATGCACAGACAAAACACCTCTTCTGAGCAGTTTTCTTCAAAGTAGCAGCAGGCAGTTGAGTTAGGTAGTTATCCTAGGTTGATGGTCGTCTGGGTCGTCATTCCTTCCTTCCTTCCTACATTCCTTCTTAACTACCTACCTACCTTCCTTCCTTCCTTCCTACCTACCTACCTTCCTTCCTTCCTTACTACTTTTCATCTCGTTCTTTCTTCTGATTTCTATATATACACATAGTCACTGGACACGTGCCTAGAACTGCTATAAGCTTCTGGAAGCTGGTTGTTGTGTCTGGGTCATCATTCCGACCTTCCTTACTTCCTACATTCCTTCTAACCTTCCTTCCTTTTATCTCGTCCTTCCTTCCTTCTTGTTTCTATATATACGCATATATAATCACTGGACACTTCATAGAATTCCTATTAGCTTCTGGAAGCTGATTGTTGTTTCTGGGTCGTCATTCCTTCCTTCCTACCTTCCTTCCTGCTTTCCTTCCTGCCTTCCTTCCTGCCTTCCTTCCTGCCTTCCTTCCTACCTTCCTTCCTGCCTTCCTTCCTACCTTCCTTCCTGCCTTCCTTCCTACCTTCCTTCCTACATATCTTCCTTCCTACATGCCTTCCTACATTCCTTCCTTCCTACATTCCTACCTACCTTCCTTCCTTCCTTCTGGTTTCTATATATACGCATATATAGTCACTGGACATAGAACTGATAATAGCTTCTGGAAGCTGGTTGTTGTGAGTGTGTGGACTTATAAATATGCTGAGTCAGGGTGCGGCTGCTATCAAAATGACATATTATACCACCACTCACCACCCATGGGGTCCTATGCTCTTCTTCCCCACAGTCCTTCCTACCTACTTATGTACTTACTTGCTTACCTCCTTACTTACCTACTTGCTTACCTACTTGCTTATCTACTTGCTTATCTACTTACTTACCTACTTACTTACCTACTTGCCTACCTACTTGCCTACCTACTTACCTACCAACCTATTGCTATTGTTCTATGATATATATACACATATATAATGACTGGACACTCTATCAACTTCACTTAGCGCTTGAAGCTGTGTGTGTGTGGACATCTAAATTTGCTGAGTCAGGGTAAGGCAGCTGTCAAAATGACATATTATACCATTACTCACCACCCTCACTGCTGTCAACCTGTCAACACAAAAGGGGACCCATGTCTTCTCCCCCACAACCTCCTTCCTAGCTTCCTTCATTCCTTTCTTACTTATTTCCTTCCTTCCTCTCATCATTTCCTGCCTTCCTTTCTTCCTTCATTCATTCCTTCCTTTTTTTTCTTTCTTACTTCTTTTGTTCCTTCCTTCCTCTCATCTCTCCTTCCTTTCTTTCTTTCTTCTTTCCTTCCTTCCTTCTTCTTTCCTTCCTCTCATCTCTTCTTTCCTTCCTTCCTTTCATCTCTTCTTTCCTTCCTTCCTCTCATCTCTTCCTTCCTTCCTTACTTTCTTTCTTTCTTCCTTCTTTCCTTCTGGTATCCTGGGCATTGCTTTAGGTCACAAACTCCTCAAAACCATGAAATTCATCTTCAGAGACACTTCCATCTGTGTTAGAGCTATCACTGGGGAAGAGAAGAGTCCCAGATTTGCCGGGGAGTCAGATATTTCTTACTGCTAGGGATGCTGAACATGGACTACTGAAATGGCTTTCCCACAATGCACCACTGGCTGCCCTATTTTTTTTATACTGCGCACACTGACCACACAGACCCATTCTCTCACATGTGGGCCTACCAGCTTTCTCCCACTTGATTTGAGGCTGCTAGAATTTAGGCGTATAAATACGTCCGAAACAGTGGCTCGTAAGACGTATATATACGACCGAAACAGTCAAAGGGTTAACTAAATACAGTGGACCCCCGAGTAACGTAAAAACTTCATCACACAAGCCTGCTCAAGTGCCATTACTTAACGAATTTACTCCCTTAAGGAATAATGTCACGTAGGTTAGTCTATTTCAGACCCCCAAAAATACACTTCCACAAGCACTTACAATATTATACTTACATAACTTGTGTTGTGGGGGTTCTTGCGTAGATTTGGTAATATATATTAAAGATGAGCTTGGTTTTGGTAGCGTTTAATGGACCGTTAGATATATGGGAGCTGAGAGCCTAGGCCTAGCCGTCCGGTTGCACTGCCTAACTGAGTGGAACTGCCTCACTGGTGAGCGGGCACTCGGGCATTCAAAAAGAGACGGCCTATGATTGGCTAATGCAAGATCACATGGGCAGAGGTTGGTGATCACGTGAACAGCTATGGTGTAGCCGTTAGAAATACGAACCGTACAGCTCGGGCATGCTACGTATAGCGTCTCGACATACAACTATACAAACTAAGGACAACAGGCGTACGACTCTCAGCTGATTCTATACAATGTCAAAGTACACAACAGTTGAACATTATACTTCACAAGGATATTATCGTGACGGAACAATCTACATTACTATATGATGCATCATGATACATAGGAATTAATTAAATTAAATGAGCTCATTTCTAGAAAATCATGATAAAAGAGAGAAAAAAAAATTTGTTCGATCGAACTTGTTCTCACGTGATCTACGAATTCTGAGGAAATATATTTACAAGAAGGTAGTGATTAACAGACAAGGTAGATCTGGTGCACTCAAATCTATACTGTTAATTCTCAGAACTGGGAGAGAACGTGAACACAAAAAAAAAATTATGAATAATACAGTGGTACCTCGAGTTATGATATTTTTTCGTTCGAGAATGCTGTTCAAGTGCCATTACCAAACGAATTTATCCCCATAAGGAATAATGTAAAATAGACTAGTCCTTTTACACCCCTAAAAATATACTTACAAAAGCATTTAAAAAAATAAACTTACATAAAAGGGCGATTTTGGGGACCATCGTAACTCGAGGTACCACTGTACTAAGTAGATGTTATAACACACAGTTAATACTTACTACATTATTTATCTATACAGGTTATTTACATTTAACCCCAACTCTGCTAGGGTGAGATTGATATAGGCTGTATGATTATCATCTCTGGATGGATCAAAGATGGATCAAAGATATCCACAAACAGAACAATCTTACTAACAAAACCAGATGAACCCCTACTCCCACCTATTGAAACAGCAAACAAACTCAATGATTTCTTCTCCACCATAGGTAAAAAGCTGGCAAGCAAAATCCCAAGTTCTAATACTCCACCTAGCCGTGATGACATTTGCGGGTATAAAATAACTCCGCAAGGACGGCTGGCCCCTCTTGCTCTTCACCTGTGTCTCGTAGTGTAGATCTTCCCGGGGGGGCTAAACAGCATAAGCTACCCACCCCTTGCATGCGACGTCATGAGGCTAAAACGGCTCCAGCCACCTCATGGGTTTGCAACATAGTTCTTCTCGGGGGGGCTAAACAGCATGAAGCTACCCACCCCTTGCAGACGACATCATGAGGCTAAACGGCTTCCAGCCACCTCATGGGTTCACAGGACTTTATCCAGGGCTAGGCAGCTCTTTGGCCACCCCATTGATTATGCATTCTCCACTGTTGTATCGAGCCCTCCATAGCTTTCACTACATATAATTCTACTTTTGATGCTGGGATTCTCAATTCCCTATTTAGAATCTTATATGTTTGAGGTGCCATAGCTCCTCTCCATGTAATAATAACGGCTCCAAGGACAACATCTCCAGGATCTATTGGCTGAATATTGATGACAGTTGGCGACACAGCATTGTCTTGTTGTTCATTATGTAAATGCAGCTGTTGTGTCGCCCATCTTCCAGCCCAATTCCGAATTTGTCCAGTATCATAATAATTTACTTTCTGTTGGTACTGGTCCGTCATGGTCGCAATATTGGAGTCACTACCAATCTTCACATCCAACACGTAAGCCTTCTTATTTTCCACATCACAAATTATTAAATCCGGCTTACGCGTTCCATTGACAGTTGGTATCTGCGGTTCCTTTACCACAGCATGCTTCTTATCCAAACAATCGGTAGCGACAGCATCCACTATAGTATCGTGTCTGCGGACTCTTTGCCCATGAAGTCGTGGACACACTTGCAAGAGGTGTCCTAGGGATTCATTCTGTGCACAACCTTCACAAGCTGTGTTTATTTGTCTTCTTCCCCTAGATCGTCTCATCTTCGTAGGCATCAAGTTATGCTTAATTTTTATTGCATCAATATATGTAGCTCCCCTCATCAGGCTTGAACCACTAGACATCCATTTATGGACCTGTGGTACAAAGTGATGTTCCTTAAGACCTGCACCATCCATTGATCCAACCAAGACATTCCCCCATTCCTTTAACTCCTGACGTCTTGTTGTAACTATGACGTTTTCACCCTACTCCGTCCAACAAACCTTAATGCCTTAATGGTATTAGGATGTATTGCTAAGTTCCTTATTACCTGATCTTCTGCATTATGAAAGGCATTTAGCCTATTCGTACGCAATATAGG
The DNA here is from genome assembly GCA_009830355.1 of Cherax destructor. Classification (NCBI taxonomy): domain Eukaryota; kingdom Metazoa; phylum Arthropoda; class Malacostraca; order Decapoda; family Parastacidae; genus Cherax; species Cherax destructor. The sequence goes on from WNWK01024320.1 coordinate 21,796, forward strand.
AATTCTTGTTGATAAGCATACACACCCTAATCCACCCACAGCAGTTGGAGCATAATACACACCAAGAGGTGTAACCTTCGGCAGTTTTAACCACTTCCTGACCATTTGTCTGATTAACTTGTCCGACGTTTTAAGCATATTCTGACAAACGCCACCCAGCACCATTAGATGAATAATGCCAGGAATCAGATGTTTATTTAATATAAATAGTCTTTGCTGTGGTTTTAAAGGGGCCTCGTCAAGAGCTGTCAACTTATCCCGAAGTTTCTGGATGTTCGGCTTTCCCCTACCTGCCGAAGAAAAGTGCATTCCTAAGTACTTATATACTGCTGTAGGACGCAGTGTCTGCACCTGTGCTCCATAAATTTCAGATCTATTTTGTGTGTCCACGTACCATTTCTTCACTTTAGGTACTATTTTTAACTTCAAGTGGCACACTTTTGAGGGTTTATCTCCAACCCTGAAGCCTCCAACTGCTTTAAGAAAATAGATAACTGCGCATTAATTCCCTGTTCTGATTCTGCTACCAATACCACATCATCCGCAAAGGCCAAGGCGGATATCTTACTCTCATTTCCTCCAAGCTGCCATCCAACTTGAGTATCTAAAGCCAACAACGCCTCATTCATCACTATATTAAACAATATACATGACAGGGGGTCCCCTTGCTTTACACCCCTAGTCACATTACCATCCTGTCCCAACACATTTGTTGTGGCATCCTCATAAGTAGACATAATATAATCAATCAATAGCGGAGGTATATTGTGCACCTCCAACGCTCTCCTAACCGATGGATGATTTACCGAATCATAAGCTTTCTTAACATCCAAGAAAATTGCATATAGCGGTTTCAACCTACACTTACTTTCACTTATTATAGCATCAAGCAACATTATATTCTGCGCCAAGCCATCTGTAGGGAGGAATGCCTTCTGTGCCAAATGGAGGGGAACCCAATTGACACATCGTGTTGCCAATATCTTATGGAACACTCTTACTATTATACTTGATATAGTAATTGGCCTATATTGCCCTGGTTGGTCAGGTGCCTCCACCTTCGGCAATAGAACTGTTCTAGCTCTTCTAAAAACTTTCGGCAAATAGCCTATATATAGCCACATATTAAATAAATCAATCCAAAAACGTTCAGGAAACATCCTTAAATCATTTAGCTTCCAGCCATCAGGGCCTGGCGCAGAAGAACTATTCGAATTAACAACTGCTCTTTTAAACTCATCAACATCTATTGGCACTTGTAACTGCCATAAATGATCTTCTACCAACATCCGTCTTGGCCTCTCATCTTGTTCTGATTGGCGAGCAAATAAACTCAACCAAAACTCCTTCAGTTGTTCTCTAGGAACCCCTTGCTGTTCTGGGGCACCGAGATTTTTCCATCTACCTTCCAACACAATTTTTGAACATTTCGATCTGTCTTTGTTGTATAACTTCTGCAGATCTCTATATATTTGCCTTCTCTGTGCTCTTCTTCCACCCCTATTGTTGTTATATTGGGGTGCATCTCTATTCTGATCCTCTCTCCTCTCATCCTTTGCAACATAAGTTAACATGGTCTCTGCCATTTCATCCATCCGAACACACTATTCCTAGCCCCAACCAACCCAATAGAAGTTTCACTTATAATCAACACATTAAAAAACAAAGCAGGTGACCTAAATAACTTACCACCTTATATATACAAAAAAGCCTCTCAAGTTCTCTCACCAATTATTGCAACACTTTTTAACAAATCCATTGAATCCTCTACCTTCCCATCAATACTCAAAATAGCGAGGGTCACCCCAATACATAAGGGAGGAGATCAAGCAGACCTGAATAACTACAGGCCGATATCTAACTTACCCCTTCTCTCCAAAATCTTTGAAAAATTAATTCATAGACAAATATATTCCTACCTCACCTCCAACAACGTACTCAACCACTGTCAATTTGGTTCAGGCCTAATAAAAATACAAATGATGCCATTATACACATGTTAGAAATAATTTACACCGCCTTGAGAAAAAGAAATCCCAGTGGGAATCTTCATTGATTTACGTAAAGCTTTTGATACAGTTGACCATGATCTGTTACACTTAAAATTATCGAACTATGGTATAAGAGGACACTCCTTAAACTACCTAAAATCATACCTTAGCAACAGAAACCAATATGTGTACACAAATGGAGCTAGCTCCACCGCGCAAACTATTACCGTAGGTGTCCCACAGGAAGTGTTCTTGGCCCATACTCTTTCTCATTTACATTAACGACCTACCAAATGCATCTCAACTACTCAAACCCATACTTTTTGCAGATGACACTACATACGTTATCTCTCACCCAAGCCCAGACACACTAGCCAACACTGCAAATACTGAATTGCAGAAAATATCTACCTGGATGATGACCAACAAACTTACTCTCAATATTGATAAAACCTATTTTATCCAGTTTGGGAACAGAGCTGCAAACGCACCACTTAACATAATGATAAATGGGTCCCCTATCGCAAAACTCACAGAGGGAAAATTCTTAGGAATACATCTTGACAGTGGCCTCAAATTTCAGACACACATACAACAAATCTCCAAGAAAGTCTCAAAGACCGTGGGAATATGTTACGGGTATACCCTTGACCAACATTTTATATTGTGTGTATTTTTGCAGGTGCTTTTGTAAGTGTATTTTTTGGGGTCTGAAATGGATTAATCTAATTTTTATTATTTCTTATGGGAAAAAATTCCTTCGGTATCGTCACTTGAATAGCCGTCTGGAACGAATTAAGCTCGTAACTCGAGGTACCAATGTATATTCACTTTTATTTTTGTAAGATCTGTTGGTCTAAAAAAAAGTTGTTTGTCTTTATGGGGGCTCCTAGGAACGTAACCCTATTTTTCCCATAAGTTCTTCACTTCATCTAACACGGTTTTACCTAACACGACGTTTTCAGGAACATAACTACCGTGTTAAATGATGGTCTACTGTATATCAATCAAATAATTCCTGTGATGTAGACTAGTTTTTTGTCAACTGAATTGGACTTTCATATAAAATAATTATTTGTTCTGAATTCTTGGTAAAATACTGAGATCCTTTTAGCATTAATGTGTTATAATGCCTGTCAAAAAATCAAGCACCTACCAGTTATGTACTTAACAGTAATTTTCTGTTCAGTTCAGCTACGTACATCCAATAGTAACACATTATTACACACTACCAAATTCTCAAGCAATTATTCATACAACATACAAGAGTTTTCACTTTATCAACAAATCATAAGTATTGCACCTAAGACTCATTCCTCATGGTTTACTAAAAAATCTAATATAACCATAAATATAAACTGTGATCTTATGTTCTGACAAACATTTTCTTTCAAAACAAACAGTACTGTCAATGAACCCACATTCAGCAAGCCAAATAACACAACAGAAAGACACAATGTGCCAGTTAAGGAATTATATTTAGAAAATGTTTCTTCCATCAAGATTAAACATTTTTTAAATAAAACGCCATAACTGGTATATTGTGTCTTACATACTTGTCTGTATACAGTAATGCTAACTATCTACAACAACACTCCAAGTAACATTTCTGACTAAGGATGAATAACCAGTATGAGCAATTAATATTATCCTTCACAGCTCCAGTGCAATATAATAGTGCAGTGAACATCAGTGATCGGTGTCCCAGTTATTCTCTTTTTCCTATTTGGACCTGGTTGAAGCTCACCAGGTTTGACTTTTACTAAAAATCTATCCAAAGAACTTTGCTTCTGCCTTCTCCTCAGGATGTTTCGGAAATGTGACATTGTCTGTTTGGGCTTTGTTGGGGTGGTACTTCTCTGCAAAGTTTTTGACATCCATCCATTTGGCAAAGATTTCCTTGATTAATGAAGTAGGGGCTTCCTCTATCTCCTCTTCCGAGCCTGAAGAGAGTGCATATAGTTCGGATATGAGAGGTAGAGGAAGCCCCTACTTCATTAATCAAGGAAATCTTTGCCAAATGGATGGATGTCAAAAACTTTGCAGAGAAGTACCACCCCAACAAAGCCCAAACAGACAATGTCACATTTCCGAAACATCCTGAGGAGAAGGCAGAAGCAAAGTTCTTTGGATAGATTTTTAGTAAAAGTCAAACCTGGTGAGCTTCAACCAGGTCCAAACTCTTGGATGAGAGTATCTCCTGTGTAGTGAGATAAATTTGGACATCAAGTAAGAAGTTTCTAAAAACTTTATCATTATTGTGTTCATATTCCAGTAATTTTACTATATGTAGGAGGTTTTTGGCTTCTGATATTCGGTTTGGTGCGACCTGTGGTCGTGAGGGGGAGGTGTTACGGGTATACCCTTGCTTTCAGTTCTTTTGTGAGTCACTGCTGTCCTGGGACGAAGAATATATTTCTAGTTGGTACCGTGTGTTGAAAGACAAACAAGTTAGCAACTTCCCATTCTAGATACTTCTCTGTCCAGACTGTCAAAATATAAAGTTGAGACCTAGCTCCCCTATCTGATGGTTTAGAACTTCTGCATGAAGGTGACTTGAGCCTCAGATGATCTGACATTATGAAAATAAGTTCATAACAAGAATGATAATATGGCCTAAGAGAATTTAGATCATATCTCCATTTACTCGGATCACATCGACAGGCCCCATTTGTACGATCAGGGCCTCATTTTTAGCCTGTTTGCCCCGTCATAACAAGTTATTTAATTAAGCTTTGATTGTTCATCGTAGAGAAAATCATTATAGTATAGGTAATTTTGGAGATTGACCCAAGCAAGTAAATTTGAGAAATTTAATAAAGAATTCATATAATTATTCAGTGTATTGTATAAAGTGTATCATGATGTATTACACTGCAATAGATAACTTTATACAATACACTGAATATTTATATGAATTCTTTTATATTAAATTTCTCAAATTTTACTTTGGTCAATCTCTAAAATTACCCTAATACTATAATGATTTTCTCTAACGATGAAACAATCAAAGCTTAATTAAATAACTTGTTACGACGGGGCAAAACAGGCTAATAAATGAGGCCTGATCGAACAAATGGGGCCTGTCCGGATGTTGATCCGAGGTAAATGGAGATATGATCTAAATTCTCTTAGGCCATATTATCATTCTTGTTATGAACTTATTTTCATAATGTCAGGATCATCTGAGGCTCAATCACCTTCATGCAGAAGTTCTAAACCATCAGATAGGGAGCTAGGTCTCAACTTTATATTTTGACAGTCTGGACAGAGAAGTATCTAGAATGGGAAGTTGCTAACTTGTTTGTCTTCCAGCAATGATGGCTACTGATGTTTGGCTCTCGCTTACCTCTCACCCTGAAGATAAGTAACCACAGGGTATAAGTAACTATCTCTTTCCCTTTTGCTTTTGGTATTGGCGACACCATTATTGGGCAGAGTGAAAGGAGTGATTTTGGCGAGTTCTTGGTAGGTGCCTCCCTTTACAGTTGGAGCTCTGGTGATTGATTTGTCTCCCTCTCTGTTGTTGGACATTCCTCTTTGTACCTGTAACCCAGGGTCCTGAGCATCCACACGATGGGAGTTAGCATGGTTGGTGCTGTTGTTTTCGCCCTTAGTTCTTGGACCAAGAACCTTTCAGTTCTTTTGTGAGTCACTGCTGTCCTGGGATAAAGCATATCATTCTAGTTGGTATATTGGAAGGATAAAAGTTAGTTATGACATTTTGGAACAGAACCTACTCTCAAGTTCCTTAATGTTCACTGCAGATTAATGTGGACTTCATTAATCTGTTCTGCAGCCTTGCTGTTGGCATTGTTGGTTCAGCTACTGTTCTAGCTGTTAATGCTGGTGCCTCTGTGCGATTTCTGCATATAGAAATCTTTGTAGAGCTGTTGTTCTTATTGTCTGTCTTGCAGACATTTAAAAGCTAATATGAGAAGCAAAACTCATATTTATTCAAGCTTTTATGGAAACAGTGTGTTGTATGAGATTATCACCTCTGGTCCTCCGGAACAAGTGTTCAGTGGAGGTGAGGAAAAAACTGTAAGGACTATTCTTAGAGAAGTCTCGGTGACACTACTGTCACGGGTGACATGATAGTCACGGGTGACTCCACACAGAATTCTTCAAAGGAATCCGCCTAAGGAAGTAGTAAAGAATGTCTAACTACTGTCAAAGAGACATTAACAAGTGCTCTTGACAGGATGTTTAAGCCAGAAAAGTCACTGGTTGAGTCGGACTTGTCAGAGGAACTTATGGCAAGCGACATGTGTTTTCTCCTATTGCTTTCCTCATGTGTGAGCCAGCGATTGTTTTCCTGTTTGTTACTGTCTGAGTCGTTGTTTAGCAACTTGTGTTGTGACTCAGTTATGAGGACGCTTAGAGAAGCGGCTCGTCTGAACCTTAAGACATGCTTTGGAAACTACGGTTTTCTCATCAGTCTCGTGCTGCTGCATTTCTTCTGAGTATTGCTTGGAACTCCTTCGTCGCCTGGAAGAAGTCATTTTGGAGGTATTCATGTTCAGCAGACGGACATGAACGTAGAGACGGAACCGTATCCAAGATACCGTATCCAAGATACGGTACTATGTTCCACAACCAGCTCTCCTTACCCTATATCACTCACTCATTTACCCCTACCTCACCTATGAAATCTGCGCATGGGGCTCTACATCAATAACTCATCTCAGACCACTAATAACACAACAAAAGGCAGCAGTTAGAATGATAACAAATTCTCACTCCAGGCAACATACTCCACCAATATTCAAAAACCTAAACTTACTCACCATACAAGACATCCATACTTTTTACTGTGCCTATTACATACATAGAACACTCTATGCAGATATTAACCCACCACTCAAACTTCTCATTACTAATTTTAACAGGACACATGACCATAACACTAGACACAGATCACTCCTCGATGTTCCCCGTGTCCACCTAACACTATGTAAAAACTCAATGCACATAAAAGGCACGAAAATTTGGAATTCATTACCTGTCATTGCCAAAGAAACCCTACCTGTACCCCAATTCAAAACGATGCTAAAAACCACCTTCTCACCCAAAGCTAATTGCTCCATATCAACCATTCCCAGCAAAGTAGAATAATCACTTAACGTAAAACCTGACTTTAAAGTCAATGTAATGTATGAATGAACGAATGAATGAATGTAAAACCTATTATGAATAATACTTACTTAGCTAATTATTCCCACAACACTTACATTATAATGACCACGTAAACTAACTGCAATGCAATTAATTGTTTTAAATTGTTATCTCACTCAATTAGTTGCATTGCTGCAATAAATTGCTACAATTAATTGATATGTTCAACTTATATTCAAACTTTAAAACTTAGATATGCAACTTTACTTATTTTATAAATTATTAACCATAACTTTTTATTATTTTATTATTATTATTGCCTTAATTTGTTTAATCTGATTTAATTAATTTTATAATGAAGACAAAAGTACAAAACTATGTTCAAATTTCATAGCTTAAATACTCACCTTTACTCATTGTATACTATCTACAAAAATTCTTACAATTTAGTTTTAAGTTAATTTTAAGTCTGCCCAAAATGCCCTGCATACTAGGGGCTTTTGGCATGTACACCTCATGTAATCTCAATAACCAAATGTAATTCTTTGTATCATGTCCAAATAAAAATATTATTATTATTATTATAGGTAACTCAACTTCTGATTGAGGAGGATCTACACTGGTATCCACAAATGATACTTGAGGATTTCTCAACACTTGCCGTGTACGTAGGAAATAACGACATTCAGGTTGATCTGACTGATCATTAAAGGTAGAGGGTACAGCAACAGGAGAATTATCAGATTCTGACTCGCTTGTCTGATTGTCAGGGGTGTCAGGGACTTCGTCATCATCATTGCATACTAACTTCATATGATCTAAATGCGATTCTTTAAACTGACCTGTACTAATTTCTCTAACTTTATACTTGTTGCCATTAATATGTTCGACTACTCTGGGACCAGCAAACTTTGATCAGTTTTGGCATTGCTGAAGTTTTTATTAAAGTTGAATAACATGACCCTGGAACCCACTTGAACTTTAGTCGGTTGGCTCAGTATTAGTTACTCTAGTAAATTC
>WNWK01024321.1:5687-23437 GCA_009830355.1 Cherax destructor
TACCTGCGGGTCTTGGTCATGTAGGAGATTTATGTTGAAATCTCCTGTGAGCAGCAAATGATCTTTGTTAAGGCGTGAATCGATTATCAGGTTTCCTAGTTTTTCACTAAAGTGGCGGATGTTTGACTGTGGTAATCTGTAGATGTTTATCACTGTGAGGGGTTTTTGCAGGTCTTTTGATTTAAATTTAGCTATAATATATTCTCCATGTTCATCCCTTGTACAAGAATTCTCGATACAATCGAGTTGATCTGTATAATATATTGCTGTTCCACCCCCTCGCTGGTCTGTCCTACAGTTGTGAATGGCTGTTTATCGCACTTATGCGTGCCGTGAAGGTTCTCTGCACATTTTCAAGGTCAGCAATTTCACCCGCCTTGAAAGGTGCAGTTAGTGTGCAGCAATATTCCAGCCTAGATAGAACAAGCGATCTGTACAGTGTCAACATGGGCTTGGCATCCCTGGTTTTGAAGGTTCTCATTATCCATCCTGTCATTTTTCGAGCAGATGCAATTGCTACATTGTTATGGTCCTTGAAGGTGAGATCCTCTGACATGAACACTCCCAGGTCTTTGACATTAGTTTTTCGCTCTATTGTGTGGTTGGAATTAGTTTTGTACTCCGATGAGATTTTAATTTCTTCACGTTTTCCGTATCTGAGTAATTGAAATTTCTCATCATTGAACTTCATATTGTTTTCTGCAGCCCATTTAAAGATTTGGTTTATGTCTGCTTGGAGTCTTGCAGTGTCTTCAACGGTGGACACTGTCATACAGATTCGGTGTCATCTGCAAAGGAAGACACAGCACTGTGGCTTATATCCCTGTCAATGTCTGATATGAGGATGAGGAATAGGATGGGAGCAAGTACTGTGCCTTGTGGAACAGAGCTTTTCACAGTAGCTGCCTCAGACTTTACTCTGTTGACTACTACTCTTTGTGTTCTATGTGTTAGGAAATTATAAATCCATCTACCAACTTTTCCTGTTATTCCTTTATCACGCATTTTGTGTGCTATTACACCATGGTCACACTTGTCAAAGGCTTTTGCAAAATCTGTGTATATAACATCTGCATTCTGTTTATCTTCTAGAGCATCCAGGACCTTGTCGTAGTGGTCCAGTAGTTGGGACAGACAGGAGCGGCCTGCTCTAAACCCATGCTGTCCTGGGTTGTGCAATTGATGGGTATCAAGATGGGTGGCGATCTTGCTTCTTAGAACCCTTTCAAAGATTTTTATGATATGGGACGTTAGCGCAATTGGTCTGTAGTTCTTTGCTATTGCTTTACTGCCCCCTTTGTGGAGCGGGGCTATGTCTGTTGTTTTTAGTAGCTGCGGGACGATCCCAGTGTCCATGCTCCCTCTCCATAGATGTTAAAAGCATGTGATAGGGGCTTCTTGCAGTTCTTGATGAACACAGAGTTCCATGAGTCTGGGCCTGGAGCGGAGTGCATGGGCATGTCATTTATTGCCTTTTCAAAGTCATTTTGCGTAGTGATGATGTCAGAAAGGCATGCGTCTGTCAAGTTCTGTGGCACTCTCATGAAAAAATCATTTAGGTTTTCGATTTTCAGTCTGGTTAGTGGCTCGCTAAAGACTGAGTCATACTGGGATTTAAGTAACTCACTAAGTAACTCACTTCAGATTGGACGAAGATTTTTACTCTAAGACAACCCTTGTGGTTTAGTGCTTCTTTTGATTATAATAATAATAATTTACTCTAAGACCAACTTCTCCTACTACCTATCTTTCCGATCATAGTATTGGTAAAGCTCTCCTATGCCATGTAGGTAAAGATATCTCACGCTCTTAAGACCGGCACTCGCATCATCACAGTCCAGAATGCTAGTCAAGCTCGCGATCTTTCTCTCCTTACGACAATAGATACTATTCCTATCACTATTGACAAACATCATTCACTCAATTCTTGTAGTGGTACTGTCATTTTACCCCAATTGAATTTTCAGACATGTGGTGATGACATTCTGGAGCAGCTTGAGCTCCAAGTTGACACTTTTGTCCTCCCTGCCAGTAAGCGAAGATGTTATCCTTGCAATATAGCTCGTTTAACATTTGACTGCCGTGAACTTCCGCCCTCGGTCTACATTGCAGGTCACCGTTTACAAGTTCGAAAGGTGACCCCTTCACCTCAACAGTGTAGAAACTGCTGGCGTTTTGGTCATCCAGCAAAATATTGCAGGTCCATGGCTGAATGCCCAGTCTGTGGTGCCGACGACCATACCAGTCCTTCTTGTAATCTACCTCCCTCTTGCCTTAACTGTCGTGAGGCACATCCATCTTACTCTCGCTGTTGTCAGGTTTACCTAAATGAGCAGGAAATCCGTTATCTCAAAGAGGCGGAAGGCTTCTCATATGCTATGGCCATCTCTCATCTACGCCTTCAAGGGAGACTTCCCCGTATTTCCTATTCTCGCATTGCTAAACGTCCCCCCACTTCTGGGGTCCCAACTCCCGTGGCTCCTCTGTGGTCGCCCCATCCTCAGTCACCCCTGTCTCGAATTCATTTGCTGTTCTTGGCTCCGAGGTCCCTACCTCGGCATCCCATACTGTCCTCACCCCTTCCTCTACTCACTCGCACAGTTCTGTGTCTTCACGCCCTCGTCCAACACCTAATCCTCACCGCCCCTCTTCTCATAAGTCCGGCAAAAAATCTCCATTGCCGGGTTCTTCACTTCTGACTAGTTCTGTAATGTGTGTAGAGGTTCATCCTCCTCCTCGTTCAATATCTTCATCCCCTGTCCCCTCCCAAGTTTCTTCCTTGACTCCCCCTTCCAGGTCGCTTCCACTCCTATCCCCTCCCAAGCCCCTTCGACAGTTTCCTCTTCCATCTCCTCGCCCTCTACTTTAGTACAGTCTATAGTCTCCCAGATTGTTGCTCACCCTCCTCCTCCTTCCATCTCTAATGTGGTCCAACATCCTACATCTTTGTCTTCCGAAACATTGGAAGCTATCGCAGGATATATTTCAGAGACTGGAACGTTGATGGACACTGCTCCACCTCCGGTTCCTCCTCCTCTCTCTTCTCCGTCAACACCACTCCTTCCTTCACAGCGTCCCACTCCTACTCTGCTTACAGGTCTTCTGCAGCCTCTGCACATGAACTTTTCTAACCATAGTCCATAGATACCTCAAACTTCGACTTGTATCTTTCTCTTCATAAATCATGGCTTATTTGCAGTGGAATATCCGAGGCCTCAGGGGTAACCGGGGTGAGCTTCAGGTGTTGCTCTCCCAGTTTTTCCCTGTTGGGGTCTGTTTGCAAGAACCCAAATTACAATCCGCTGTTATCCATCCCTTTTCGGGCTATGATTTGTTATATTCATCGGATCCTTTTTCCAATGGAACCTTTAACGAAAGTGCTCTTCTTATACGCACTGGTATTCCATACCGTCGGCTCTATGTTCATTCTTCTCTACATTACACTGCAGCCCGTATCCACTTGAATAAGTGGTATACACTCTGTTCTTTATATCTCTTCCCTTCTCGGGCATTGTCTATCCCAGATGTTGATTTTCTGGTTTCTTCCTTGCCGCCACCCCTTCTGTTACTTGGCGATTTTAACGCACACCATTTTCTCTGGGGGGTCGCACTGTGACTCCTGTGGCGTTCAGTTGGAGGCATTTCTTGCTTCTCTCCCCCTCCATGTTTTAAATACGGGTACTCCCACCCATTTTGATCCTCGAACTCATTCATTGTCTTGCATCGCTCTCTCCATCTCCTCTTCCTCAACTGTCCTTGATGTCACCTGGTCTGTCCTCCCGGACTTGCATGATAGCGATCATTTCCCAATCATCCTTAGGTCCCCTTCGTATTCTCCACCTACTCGTAGCCCACGCTGGCAATTTGACAGGGCGAAATGGGACCTTTATGCACATCTTAATGCCTTTCATGAGGCTCCTTCCTCGTCCTCCATTGATGAGGTTTTACATCTCTTCTTGTCCTCCTTCTTTACCGCAGCTTCACATTCTATCCCCCAAACTTCAGGCAAGCATTCTCAGAAGTGTGTGCCTTGGTGGTCTCCTGCTTGTGCTCGGGCAGTACGTTTGAAATGCGCTGCATGGGGCAGGTATCGGTATAACAGAACCACAGAGAGACTCCTTGATTTTAAGCAGAGAAGAGCAATTGCTCGCCATGTCATACGCGACGCTAAACGCACTTGCTGGCAGGATTACGTTTCCACTATCACTTTGGCTTCCTCGATGAGTGCAGTCTGGAAGAAAGTGCGGAAATTGAGTTGTAAATTCTCCCCCGACTCGGCTCCTGTTCTTCGGGTTGCCGGTGTTGATATGGCACACCCTCTTGCCGTTGCCACTGAAATTGGTAATCATCTGGTCCGCATTTCTCAGGGGCTCCATCTAAGCCCCTCGTTCCTTTCTTCTAAGTCTGCCAGCGAGTTAAAGCCCTTAGATTTTTCTTCTCTTAAAGAAGACTCTTATAATGTGCCTTTTACCCTTCAAGAACTGGAGGCAACACTCTCTGCTTGCCGATCATCGGCAGCTGGGTCAGACGGCATACATATTCGTATGCTACAGCATTTACATCAGTCTGCTCTTGCTGTCCTCTTACGACTCTTTTAATGTTATATGGTCGCAAGGAGTTATTCCCCAGCTGTGGAAGTCTGCTATTGTTCTCCCTTTTCGCAAACCGGGTACTACGGGACATGATACCTCCCACTTCCGTCCCATCGTTATTACCAGTGCAGTTTGCAAGGTGATGGAATGTCTAGTTAATAGACGTTTGATGTGGTATTTAGAGACGCACAGTAGTCTCTCCACTAGTCAATATGGCTTTTGTAAGGGCCGTTCTGCCATTGACCCCTTACTGCACTTGGATACGTATATTCGTAATGCCTTTGCTAATAACCACTCAGTTATTGCTGTCTTTTTTGACCTTGAGAAGGCTTATGACACAACTTGGAGGTATAATATCTTGGCCCAGGCCCACTCCTTAGGCCTCCGTGGCAATCTACCATTTTTCCTTAAGGCCTTCTTAACTGAAAGACATTTCCGTGTCCGTTTTAGTAATGTGCTTTCCCCGGAGTTTGTCCAAGCTGAAGGCGTCCCTCAGGGATGTGTTCTGAGCACAACACTCTTTCTACTTGCTATAAATAATCTGGCATCTGTTCTCCCATCCAATATTTGGTCATCGCTTTATGTTGATGACTTTGCCATAGCTTGTGCGGGTGCTGACTGTCACCTCATTGCAGTTTTCCTCCAGCATGCCATCAACCGGGTTTCCGATTGGGCCACCACTCACTGGTTTAAATTTTCTAGTGGCAAAACTCATCAAATTACGTTTACTAGACATTCAGTGGTCTCTGATCATTCATTGTACCTATACGGCTCACGTATCCCAGAACGTGATACATTCACGTTTCTCGGCCTCCTGTTTGACCGTCGATTGTTCTGGAAACCTCACGTTACCTCTCTGAAGGCGACTTGTCATAGCCGGCTGAACCTCCTTAAAACCCTAGCACAACTTTCATGGGGGGCTGATCGTAGAACTCTCCTTCACCTGCATTCAGCCCTAATTTTATCGAAACTCGATTATGGTGACCAAATATATTCGGCGGCCTCCCCTGCTACTCTTTCCAGCCTTAATCCCATCCATCACCATGGATTGCGTTTATGCCTTGGTGCTTTTTGTTCTTTCCCGGTTGAGAGCCTCTATGTAGAAGTGCACATTCCATCCTTGTCCGATCGTTATGATGCACATTGCCTTCGCTATTATGTTCTTTCTCATTTACTTCATCCCTTTTCTGTTCGTCTACATTCGCTCTTGTCTTCCCTTCAGCTACCACCTTTCTATGTTCATGTGGCATCTCCCTTTCCCCTACCCCCTTGGGAAGTTCCTGCTGTCCATGTCTGTTCTTTTTCTCAGCCTTGCGCGAAAGCCCAACTACCTACGGCGGCTTCTCGCTCTCTTTTTCTAGACTACTTCCGTTCTCATTCCCATGCCATCGCAGTGTACACCGATGGTTCTAAGTCATCAGACGGTGTCGGATTCGCAACAGTGTTTCCGGACAGCGTCGTGCGAGGGCATCTATTATCGGCTAGCATATTTACGGCTGAATTGTATGCCATTCTTGTGGCACTTATCCGTATTGCATCTATGCCTGTGTCACCATTTGTGGTCGTTTCAGACTCCATTAGTGCTTTACAGGCTATCCGTAAAATTGATACACCTCACCCCCTAGTTCTTCGTATCCAACTTTTGTTACGCTGTATCTCTAGCAAACACAAAGATATTGTTTTTTGTTGGGTCCCTGGTCATGTTGACGTACAGGGCAATGAACAGGCAGACACTGCTGCGCTGTCAGCAGTACATGACCTTCCAGTTTCATATAGAGGTGTTCCATTCACGGACTATTTTGCAGTGATTGCTACAGTGATTGGCAACAATGCTGGTCTGACCTGCTAAATAACAAATTTCATTCTATTAACCTTTTGACTGTTGCAACCCCTAATCCTGAGTGCTCTCCTGTTGTCGCAAAATTTAAAAAAAATTTATTTTTTCTTATGAAATGATAGAGAATCTTTTTCCGATGGTAATGACACCAAAAGTATGAAATTTGATTGAAAACTTACGAAGTTACGCTCTCGTGAATTTAGTGATCTCGGCGATATATATGCATCGGCAATTTTGCCGACTTTGAGCCCTATTTTCGGCCAATTCCTTTGTTCCAATCGACCAAACTCATAGCTATTTCTTTAGAACTCCATTTGTTCTATCGATTGAGTACAAGAAACCAATTTACCGATTTCAACTACCCAATAAAGTGGTCAGAAATTGGCAATTTGGCCAATTTCATGCAAAATAAAAAAGTTGTCAATTTCAAAATAGGGTCCAGAATAAACAATGCAGACATTCCTGGCACTAAAATAAGATGTTATCTGTTCATTAGTCACGTCTTTAGGCCCCTCTTATACAACTCTTGCTTACTATTTTGATTTTTTATTCACTCAAAAAATTGAAGATTTACCGTTATGCAGACTATTGCATTATTGTAAAAATGGTATAAATAATATCAGAGCACTTGTGAAAGAATATTAAACTCGCCAATTGATGTGTATTGGACGCGTGGCATCCAATACACATCAAAGGGTTAAACCGAGTATAGGTTTCTGGCCTTCTTCTTGTCACCAATGTTGAGGTTGGGAGACTACACTCTCCCGTCTTCGCATTGGCCACACTCGTCTTACTCATGGGTATCTCATGGAGAGGCTCCCTGTCCCTCTCTGTGACCATTGTCAGGTTCCAGTATCTGTTCGCCATATTCTGTTGGACTGCCCACTCTATCAACGTGCACGTAGAATTTACATCCAACGTCGTCTTCGCTCTGCTGGACTTTCTTTACCTTCCCTTCTTGCAGATGGGCCCTCCTTTAATCCTGACTCTCTCATTGACTTTTTGACAGCAACTGACTTACTACACAAACTCTGAAGATTATACCTCTAGCACTCCCCTCAGTCCCTTCTACCTCAATATCTTGCTTCTCTCTATCCCTGCACTATCCACCGTCTTTAAGGGGGGCTCCTTGTCGCGGTAAAGAGGCTATCGGTCTGAGGAATTGGACCTCTTGGTCTTCTTCCTCAGACCGAACCTAATTACCCCCCAATCCCCCCTCCCCTTTCCCATCTTCCCCATCCTCCCTTTTCCCTTTCTTCCTCCTACTCCACCTCCTCATCCCTCCCTTATTTCCTTCCCATTTTTACCCTGGGAGCTTCTCTCCACAGGCATTCTAGTTCCTAGGTAGGGGGAAGGGTACCGTGGTCCAATCCCATTCCGTTGAGGTTCTTGGCGGTGGTGTAGTTTGCCGTGGAATCTGGATCACCTGGGGATGTCCTTCTTTATCTCTGGAGGCCACCTTTCGGATTCCGAGGGTGGTGGCCGAAGGCTGTATGCTTTGTGGCAGATATCCGGCCGCCCTCTCTTTTGTCCGCCGAGGTGGCCCTAATCTGTGAACCTACCCCCGGGCCCCATGATGCCGCACCTAGTTCCGACCCTACCTCGTTAACGGACAACTCTTCAGACAACCCTAATACCCCTGTACCTCTTGCTGGTGCCGGTTCGTCACCTGCTTCATGTACCGGGGACCCGACTGGCCCTTTTGATACGTCTGACCTTCGCTATTCTCTGACCTTGA
This sequence comes from Cherax destructor, assembly GCA_009830355.1. Taxonomy (NCBI): domain Eukaryota; kingdom Metazoa; phylum Arthropoda; class Malacostraca; order Decapoda; family Parastacidae; genus Cherax; species Cherax destructor. The sequence continues at coordinate 13,855 of WNWK01024321.1, forward strand.
TTCCGGCTTCTCCCTTAACGGTGCAGCAATTTTCGAATTGCCTGCCCATCACACATCGGACCACCCCCGGTCCCGCGCACAAACGACCACGACCCTTACATGACGATTCGACACTTCCTTCTCGTTCGTCTCAGAAATGACTAGCTCGTCACGCACTCCCCTTAGACACTTTGTTTCACACTACTCAATGGACAAAATTTTTTACTCTACGACCGACTTCTCCTAATACCTATCTTTCAGATCATATTATCGGTAAGGCTCTGCTACGCCATGTAGGTAAAGATATCTCATTTCACGCTCTCAAGAGCGGCACTCGCATCATCACGGTCCAGAATGCTGGCCAAGCTCGCGATCTTTCTCTTCTTACAACCATAGATACTGTTCCTGTTACTATTGACAAACATCATTCCCTCAATTCTTGTTGTGATTCTGTCATTTTACCCCACACCATTGTCCAACAGAATTTCCAGACATGTGGTGATGACATTTTAGAGCAGCTTGAGCTCCAAGAACTCCCTATCATTAAGGTTCACACTTTTGTCCTCCCAGCCAATAAGCGAAGACGTTATCCTTGTAATATAGCTCGTTTAACGTTTGACTGCCGAGAACTTCCACCTTCGGTCTACATTGCAGGTCAACGTTTAAAAGTTCGAAAGGTGACCCCTACATCACAGCAGTGTAGAAACTGCTGGCGTTTTGGTCATCCAGCAAAATATTGCAGGTCCATGGCCGAATGCCCAGTCTGTGGTGCTGACGACCATGCCAGTTCTTCTTGTACTCTACCTCCCTCTTGCCTTAACTGTCATGAGGCACATCCATCGTATTCTCGCCGTTGTCAGGTTTACCTGAATGAGCGGGAAATCCGTTGTCTCAAAGAGGCAGAAGGCTTCTCATATGCTATGGCCATCTCTCATCTACGCCTTCAAGGGAGACTTCCCCGCATTTCCTATTCTCGCATTGCTAGACGTCGCCCCGCTTCTGGGGTCCCAACTTCCACGGCTTCCTCTGTGGTCGCCTCATCCTCAATCACCCCTGTCTCGAATCCTTTTGATGTTCTTGGCTCCGAGGTCCCTACCTCGGCTTCCCATACTGTCCACACTCCTTCCTCTACTCACTCGCACAATTCTGAGTCTACACGTCCTCGTCCTTCACCTAAACCTCAGCGCCCCCTTCTTCTCATAAGCCCGGCAAAAAATCCCTACTGCCAGGTTCTTTGCCTCTGACTAGTTCTGTAACGTGTGTGGAGGTTCATCCTCCTCCTCATACACTACCTTCATCCCCTGTCCCCTCCCAAGCCCCTACGACAGTTTCCTCTTCTAACTCCTCGTCCTCTACTTTAGTACAGTCTATAGACTCCCCGATAGTTACTCCCTCTTCTTCCATTTCTAATGTAGTCCCACATTCTGCATCTTTGACTTCCGAAACACTGGAAGCTATTCCAGAATATATTTCAGAGACTGGACCGATGATGGACACTACTCCACCTGAGGTTCCTCATGTCTCTTCTTCGTCTCAACCCCCCCTTCCTTCACAACGTCCTCCTCCCTCTCTGATTACAGATCTTCCTCGGCCTCCACACGTGGACTTTTCTAACCCTAGTCCATAGATTCCTCTCACTTCCACTTATATCTTTCTCTCCATAAATCATGGCTTATTTGCAGTGGAATATCCGAGGCCTCAGGGGTAACCGGGGTGAACTTCAGGTGTTGCTCTCCCAGTTTTTCCCTGTTGGGGTCTGTTTGCAAGAACCCAAATTACAATCCACTGTTATCAGGCCCTTTTCAGGCTATGATTTGTTATATTCATTGGATCCTTTTTCTGCTGGAACCTTTAACGAAAGTGCTCTTCTTATACGCACTGGTGTTCCATACCGTCAGCTATATGTCCCTTCTTCCTTACATTACACAGCAGCCCGTATCCACTTGAATAAGTGGTATACACTCTCTTCTTTATATCTCTCCCCTTCGTGGGCATTGTCTATCCCAGATGTTGATTTTCTGGTTTCTTCCTTACCGCCACCCCTTCTATTACTTGGCGATTTTAACGCACACCATTTTAAGTCCTTAAGTCCCCTTTGTTTTCTCCACCTCCTCATTGCCCATGCTGGCAATTTGACCGGGCGAAATGGGACCTTTACGCACATCTTACTGCCTTTCATGAGGTTCCTACCTCGTCCTCCATTGATGAGGTTTTACATCTCTTTTCGTCCTCCATCTTCACAGCGGCTTCACATTCTATTCCCCAAACCTCGGGCAAGCATCCTCAGAAGTGCGTGCCTTGGTGGTCTCCTGTTTGTGCTCGGGCAGTGCATTTGAAACGCGCTGCATGGGGCAGGTATCGGTATAACAGAACCACAGAGAGACTCCTTGATTTTAAGCAGAAGAGAGCTATTGCTCGCTGTGTCATACATGATGCTAAACGCACTTGCTGGCAAGATTACGTTTCTACTGTCACTTCGGCTTCCTCGATGAGTGCAGTCTGGAAGAAAGTGCGGAAATTAAGTGGTAAATTCTCCCCCGACCCGGCTCCTGTTCTTCAGGTTGCTGTGTCGATATAGCACACCCTCTTGCCGTTGCCACTGAAATTGGTAATCATCTCGTCCGCATTTCTCAGGGGCTCCATCTATATGCCCCTCGTTCCTTTCTTCTAAGTCTGCCAGCGAGTTAAAGCCCTTAGATTTTTCTTCTCTTAGGGAAGAATCCTATAATGTGCCTTTTACCCTTCAAGAACTGCTTGCCGATCATCGGCAGCTGGGCCAGACACCATACATATTCGTATGCTACAACATTTACATCAGTCTGCTCTTACTGTCCTCTTACGACTCTTTAATCTAATATGGTCGCAAGGAGTTCTTCCCCAGCTGTGGAAGTCTGCTATTGTTCTCCCTTTTAGAAAACCAGGTACTACGGGACGTGATTCCTCTCACTACCGTCCCATCGCTCTTACCAGTGCAGTTTGCAAGGTGATGGAACGTCTAGTTAATAGATGTTTGATGTGGTATTTAGAGACGCACAATAGTCTCTCCCCTAGTCAGTATGGCTTCCATAAGGGAAGCAGACCCATTCTCTCATTCCTAGGCCTACCAGCTGTTTCCCGCTTAATTTGAAGCTGCTAGAATTTACGTGTACTAGTACGGCACCAACCCCTGCTCGTAAAACGTACTAGTATGGCACGACCCCGAAAGGGTTAAGGGTTAATGGGTCCAGAGACTGTACCTCAACATTACATAGGTACATAATGGGTCCAGGGACTGTACCTCAACATTACAGAGGTACTTAATGGATCCAGGGACTGGACCTCAACATTACAGTGGTACATAATGGGTCCAGGGACTGTACATCAACATTACATAGGTACATAATGGATCCAGGGACTGTACCTCAACATTACAGAGGTACTTAATGGATCCAGGGACTGTACCTCAACATTACAGAGGTACTTAATGGGTCCAGGGACTGTACCTCAACATTACAGAGGTACTTAATGGGTCCAGGGACTGGGCCACAAAGGTATGATTAAGGAACATAACCACTTCCAATTTGTGGGAGAACTTCCTATGCAATGTTATTGTTGTACCGCAGGTTTAAGTCTCCTCCAGGAATGCTACGATGTACTCAAAGAATAAGACACTTGTGTAGTATTGGGAATCTTTATTGAGGAAACATCTTGCCAGCCAATGGTTTCTTCCGTCCAATACGGAGAATAACAGAGGAAGATGAGGAGGAGTTTGAGGTAATCAGTCCTTTATTCTGGAGTCGATGTGTTCAGTCCATCTATCTTGAAAAATGTACAGCATATGCACAGCATATACTGCACATGTTGCACAAGTAACATCTTACTCAAAGTACAGATTGTCCTTGACTTAAGATGCTTCAACTTCCAATATTTCAACTTTACAATGGTGCAGCAGCAGTTACTTTGGAGGTGAAACTTAAGATAATTACCCAACATGAAGGTGACTAGTCTCTAACTTGTAGTCATTTATTTACTTTTCAATACTGGTATTTAGTTAGTTACAGTAATTGTTTATTTTCCTAATTCAATGACTAGTTATTTATTTACTTATTTATTTAAGATATATAAAAAAAAGAAACTTGTTTTTCTTTTTGGGCCACCCTGGGATACGGCCGGTTTGTTGAAAGAAAGAGAAGGAGAATACAGTGGACCCCGGCTAACGAACACCCCGGAAATCGTACAATTATGTAAGTATAATATTGTAAGTGCTTGTGGAAGTGTATTTTTGGGGGTCTGAAATAGACTAACCTACGTGACATTATTTCTTAAGGAAGTAAATTCGTTCGGTAATGGCACTTGAGCAGGCTTCTGGAATGAATTTTGTTCGTTAGCCGGGGTCCACTGTATTCATATTCGACTTACGATATTTTCAACCTACAATGAATTCGTTGGAATGTAACCCCATTGTAAGTTGAAGGTCACCTGTACTACAAACGCTCCACGAAGGTCTTAATATTTGACTTGTCGATTTTCAAAAGTATTTACATCACATCTTTCTCAAAATACAACATTTTCCAGTGTTTTGATTTCATTTTGTTACTTTTCAGAGCATAATCCAGACATCAAAGAAAAGCAATGTAGCGTTGAGTCCAGGAGGCAGCATTGGTGATGGCGGAGAAATTCTACAAACACGAACTTATGACCTCCACATAACTTACGACAAATACTACCAGACGCCACGACTCTGGTTGACAGGCTACGATGAGGCTAGTAATTAGTGTTATTCTGAAACACTTGATTAATTTCTAAGTCTTTAACTAATTTGTAAAACTCATTTTTTTTTTTTTTATTTATTAACACATCGGCCGATTCCCACCAAGGCAGGGTGGCCCGAAAAAGAAAAACTTTCATCATCATTCACTCCATCACTGTCTTGCCAGAAGGGTGCTTTACACTACAGTTATAAAACTGCAACATTAACACCCCTCCTTCAGAGTGCCGGCACTGTACTTCCCATCTCCAGAACTCAAGTCCGGCCTGCCGGTTTCCCTGAGTGGGTGAGATGTTATCAGCAAATTTTGTTGAAAATAAGAAAAAGTTTTGGAATGAGATTAATAAGTTGAGGAAGCCTAGAGAACAAATGGATTTGACAGTTAAAAATAGGAGAGGAGAGTTATTAAATGGAGAGTTAGAGGTATCGGGAAGATGGAGAGAATATTTTGAGGATTTGTTAAATGTTGATGAAGACAGGGAAGCTGTGATTTCGTGTGTAGGGCAAGGAGGAATAACATCTTGTAGGAGTGTGGAAGAGCCAGTTGTGGGTGTAGGGGAAGTTCGTGAGGCAGTGGGTAGAATGAAAGGGGTAAGGCAGCTGGGATTGATGGGATAAAGATAGAAATGTTAAAAGCAGGTGGGGATATAATTTTGGAGTGGTTGGTGCTATTATTTAATAAATGTATGGAAGAGGGTAAGGTACCTAGGGATTGGCAGAGAGCGTGTATTGTTCCTTTGTATAAAGGCAAAGGGGACAAAAGAGAGTGCAAAAATTATAGGGAATAAGTCTGTTGAGTGTACCTGGTAAAGTGTATGGTAGAGTTATTATTGAAAGAATTAAGAGTAAAACAGAAAGCAGGATAGCAGATGAACAAGGGGGCTTTAGGAAAGGTAGGGGTGTGTAGAACAAGTGTTTACAGTGAAACATATAGGTGAACAGTATTTGGATAAGGGTAAAGATGTTTTTGTGGCATTTATGGATTTGGAAAAGGCGTATGATAGGGTAGATAGGGGGCAATGTGGCAGATGTTGCAGGTGTATGGAATAGGAGGAAGGTTACTGAAAGCAGTGAAGAGTTTTTATGAGGATAGTGAGGCTCAGGTTAGAGTGTGTAGGAGGGAAGGGGACTATTTCCCAGTAAAAGTGGGCCTTAGACAAGGATGTGTGATGTCACCGTGGTTGTTCAATATATTTATAGATGGGGTTGTAAGAGAAGTGAATGCGAGGGTCTTGGCAAGAGGTGTTGGGCTAAAAGATAAAGAAGCAAATACAAAGTGGGAGTTGTCACAGTTGCTTTTTGCTGATGACACTGTGCTTTTGGGAGATTCTGAAGAGAAGCTGCAGAGGTTGGTGGATGAATTTGGTAGGTGTGTAAAAGAAGAAAATTGAAAGTGAATATAGGAAAGAGTAAGGTGATGAGGATAACAAAAAGAATAGGTGACGAAAGATTGGATATCAGATTGGAGGGAGAGAGTATGGAGGAGGTGAATGTATTCAGATATTTGGGAGTGGACATGTCGGCGGATGGGTCTATGAAGGATGAGGTGAATCATAGAATTGATGAGGGGAAAAGGGTGAGTGGAGCACTTCGGAGTCTGTGGAGACAAAGAACCTTGTCCATGGAAGTAAAGAGGGAATGTATGAGAGTATAGTTATACCAACGCTCTTATATGGGTGTGAAGCATGGGTGATGAATGTTGCAACGAGGAGAAGGCTGGAGGCAGTGGAGATGTCATGTCTGAGGTCAATGTGTGGTGTGAATATAATGCAGAGAATTCGGAGTTTGGAAATTAGGAGGAGGTGCGGGATTACCAAAACGATTGTCCAGAGAGCTGAGGAGGGGTTGTTGAGGTGGTTTGGACATGTAGAGCGAATGGAACGAGACAGAGTGACTTCGAGAGTGTATAAATCTGTAGTGGAGGGAAGGCGGGGTAGGGGTCGGCCTAGGAAAGGTTGGAGGGAGGGGGTAAAGGAAGTTTTGTGTGCGAGGGGCTTGGACTTCCAGCAAGCATGTGTGAGCGTATTTGATAGGAGTGAATGGAGGCATATGGTTTTTAATACTTGACGAGCAAAGCAAAACTCATTTATGTTACAATAAATTCTTCTAGATTAAAGATTTTTTGTCAAATTTATAATCTTAAAATTGTAATATCAATCAAGTAGAGAAAGTCTTCAAGTTACCAACACATTGAGGACCTCCTGTAGTGTGTATAATAATAATAATAATATACACAATACAAAAGATTCTCAATGTGTTTGTAAAGTCAAGGATTTACTGTACATTTGAACTGTCATATCTATGTGTAGACAGCCTATGCTGTCTGCCAGCCAAGTCATATTTCAACTGTTTTAATAGGTCTTGTGTGCCGAGTCTTGCCTAGCGATTACTTGCTGGGTAGCGTAGAGGTAGAAGGAACACAGCCTGTTGACTAGTTTGGATTTATTGAATAATCTAATGGGTTCACAGCAGACAGAGTTAGGGTTGGCTGAAAGTCAGGCCGTAGAGGGAAGATGTTGATCCTAGGAGAAGAGGCCACCAAGTGAGAGAGGCTCATGGTGGGGCAGACTGAGCTGCCCAGCCTATGCCACCAGGTGTCAGGCCTATTTTGCCGTGAAATATGACTCGGCTAGCAGACAGCATAGGCTGTCAACACATGCGGCCTCTGCCAAGACAGTGATTGTGTGAATGCTGGTGAAAGCGTTTCTTCTTTTCTGGGGTCGCCTTGCCTTAGTGGGAGATGGCCGACATGTCGAAAAAAAGACCGTATTTGTGTTTTTTCAGAGTCGGCAACCGTTAACAGTGGAAGAAATGTACGAGGACTTCAGTCAGGACCACGCTAACAAAACTGTTACCATGGAGACCCATCCACACCTTACTGGACCACCCATGGCGTCGGTCCATCCATGCAGGTTGTGTGATGACTGTTTTATTGATAATGTTAACTAAATGTCTTTATACCATGGCTGGAATATTTCACATCTAACCCACAATACCATGGCTGGTACATTTCACAACTAACCCACAATACCATGACTGCAACAATTCACAACTAACCCACAATACCATGACTGCAACAATTCACAACTAACCCACAATACCATGACTACAACATTTCACAACTAACCCACAATACCATGACTACAACATTTCACAACTAACCCACAATACTATGACTAAGAGTCCCATTTCTGAGTGTGAATGTGTTTTTCCTATACAGTGGACCCCCGAGTTACGAGCAATTCATTCCAGAAGGCTGCTCAAGTACCATTACTGAACGAATTTTCTCCCTTAAGAAATAATGTCAAGTAGGTTAGTCCATTTCAGACCCCCAAAAATACACTTACAAAAGCACTTAAAATATTACACTTACATAATTGTACGATTTCCGAGGTGAACGTAACTCGGGGGTCCACTGTATTTAAGTCGTGTAATCAGTTTCATGGAGTGATTCAAGGCAACTGGTTAGCCGGACTTGAGTCCTGGAGGTGGAAAGTATGGTGCCAGCAGTGTGACTGAGGGCTGGTGCCAGCAGTGTGACTGAGGGCTGGTGCCAGCAGTGTGACTGAGGGCTGGTGCCAGCAGTGTGACTGAGGGCTGGTGCCAGCAGTGTGAATGAGGGCTGGGGATGTTGCAGTTTCGAGGGTCATCTGAACTGTGATGTCAGTGCACCTCTGGCAACACACTGATTTTTTTTTTCTTGGTCACTAACCTTTGTGGGAGATAACCAGTTTGTGGGAGATAACCAGTTTTGTTAAAACTAAATTAGCCTTATTGCTGTATTTAAATACACCAGGCATATTCCACTGAGGCAGGATCACCTAAACGAAAGTTTCTCTTTTTACATTTAGTAATGTATACAGGAGAAGGGGTTACCAGCCCGTTGCTCCCGGCATTTTAGTCGCCTCTTGTGACACCCATGGCTTATGGAGGAAGAATCCTTATTTATATTTATAAATATTATTCTATTTTGTGAACAGGCATGCAGAGACGATGAAGAAGATCTGTGAGACGGTACTGGAGGGTGGTGGAGAGCTGGGTGTTCATCTCTACCTCATAGTCTTTCTGAAATTTGTCCAGGCCATCATACCAACGATTGAATACGATTATACGTACACCTTCACACTCTAGCTGTCAACTTACAACCTGTTAAGATGTTCACTAACATCAGTTGAATATGATCACACACACTCACACACATACTAGATGTCAATTTGCAACCTGTTGATGTCTTCACTAACATGAATTAAATATGATGATACACACATACACACACACACACTCACATACATACGTACATACATTCTCTCTCTCACATATTCTCTCTCTCACACACACACATTCTCTCTCACACAAACACACACATTCTCTCTTGCACACATACACACACATTCTCACACAAACACACACATTCTCTAACACACACTCTAGCTATCAACATATGTTCCTTCTTAAGATCACCATTATCACTAATTAAAATATAATACACATAAGTGCTTTAGCTGTCAACATTCTATATACGAACCCTCGTGAAGTTTGCATCACCCACCACAAATATAATTACACTAGCTATTGGCATATATTGAGTTGAGATTTTCATTACCAATATTTAAATAAGATTGCACACATTCATATTTGAGTTAGTAATATTTGCTCCTTGAATTTTTCATTATCGACTGTTGTATGTGATTATACATTCATGCTTTAGCTATCAATGTATGTTCCATTTTAAGCTTTGAATAAAGTGAAAATAATGCAGATATAAAGTTGCCGTTCGTACCAAAATATGTCACGATGCATAAATCCTGAATAATACATAATAATGTATGGAATTTGAATAATACATGATAATGTATG